>VUQJ01015965.1:5644-19842 GCA_015108635.1 Andinoacara biseriatus | reverse complement strand
CTTGCAAACGAGATAAATGTGCATGTTTCTGTGTTATGATCAATAAAGAATGCATATTCGCAAACAAGTGTAAATCCTTGAGCAGAGTCAGGCAGGTTATGCCTTTCCCCGCAGACACACTGTGGGGCAACGTCACCTCACTTACAGTGCTGCAGGTAAGCCAATTGGCGGCCCACCTCTCTCGGTGGCACGCTTGCACCCTCTCTCTGTGGGTGGTGAAAACCGTTGCTACAGGTTACCGGTTACAGTTCTGGGCCAGGGCGCCTCGCATCCGCGGTGTAGTAAGCTCGACTGAGAAGCGAAGCAGCATCCTATTCTCGACCTGTGAGTCTTGAACAGATACCGGCGAATGTACAAGTTCAAGATGCTAACACTCAAGACGGCTTCTGAACGCAGTCAGCCCAGGGGACTGGTTTACAACAATCGACCTAATAGATGCCTACTTTCACATGGCTATACACCCAAATCGCAGGCAGTTTCTGAGTTTCGTATTTGAGGGCGTAGCCCACGAATACCTAGTGCTGCCTATCGGGTTGTCCCTCGCTCCTCGCACCTGTACAAAATGTGCCGAGGCAGCACTAGAAAGAGGCATCCGCATTTTAGCCTCTCTGGACGACTGGGCTCTCATTGCGGACTCCAGAGAACAGTTGGCGACGCAGCTGTCACTGGTCCTGTCTCACATTCAGACACTGGGTTTCTTAGTGAATTTTCAGAAAAGCTCGCTGACCCCGAGCCAGAAGATCCCGTTCCTTGGACTAGGAATATGCTCGATCTCCGGCCGAGACCGTCCGTCAGAGCACAGAGTAGCTGCGTTTCACCGCTGCCTCGCTCAGTTTCAGTTGGGAGGCAGACTGCGTTTCTTGCGGCTGTTGGACATGATGGCATCGATGATTGCCGTAGTGCCTCTCGGGCTGCACCCGCGGCCAGAACTGGCGGCTGCATGCTTACCTGTTGAGAGGTCAAATTTGATTGCTAAAGGTCTGCCCCCAAGTGTAGTGGCAACGATACAGAGAGGCTTGTATGCATACAAATGGTGAGCTTTTGAGGATTGGTGCCAAGACCGGCACGTTATTCTATTCCAGTGCTCCATTGTGGATGTTTTGACATTCCTGCAGGAACTTTTACATAAATGCCTTTCCTTTTCTACAATTAAGGTCTATTTAGCAGCTATATATGCTTGTCATATCGACTTGGGGTGACACTGGGTGCACATCCTCTTGCCATGCCCTTTGTGTCCCCCCTTTTGAACCATTGAGTCTGTAGATATGAAGTTTCTTTCATACAAGACTGCACTTCTTCTTGCTTTGGCTTCCGCAAAGCGAGTGGGTGACCTTCATGCATTATCTGTGAATCCTTCTTGCACACAGTTCTCTTCTGATGGTCTCAGGGTCGCGCTACACCCAAATGCCACACATCTACCTAAGGTTATTCCATCATGGAGGCCATCTCCTTGGCATATGCCACTAGGTGTCGCTTTGCCTCAGGATGTGAGAGCACATTCCTGGCAACCAGGAATGGCTAACTCATGGGCGCTTTTATAAGGGGTTCCTGTGGGTGATATTTGTGCTGCAGCTAATTGGACATCATAGCACACTTTTGTCCGGTTCTGTCGTTTGGATGTGACAGCCCCTTTGGTGGCTCATTCTGTTCTTTCAGCTGGGTCTGCCTTCCACTAAGGTGCTGGTGATCCGACTCCAGTTCGGTGGCTGCTCTCCGGGGCGTGCATATAAGTCCCATACTAAATGTGTCGTAAATGTACCGAGTCAATCGACTGAAAGGGAACGAATAGTTATGTCTATAACTTCTGTTCCCCGAAGGAGAGGAACGAGGTACAACACTAGGATGCCCCGCAGTGGAGCTGGGCTCAGTGAAGAGCGGCTATGGAACTGAGGGTTGACTGTGATGACAGCACATATACTGTGTATGTATGGGCGGAGCCACTTACAGGTCATCACAGGTCATCTGCCTTAAAGGCGTGAATAAAGGTGTCTTCAGCAGGACATGCGAGGGTGTGATATCCCATACTAAATGTGTTGTACCTCGTTCCTCTCCTTCAGGAAACAGAAGTTATAGACATAACTATTCGTTTCCAGGAGGACCAGGAGGACCAGGTCAGGGTATGGCACAGGGTTTCAGAGAGCTTTGTGGTTACAACGTACTAACGGTGTACCTTTAACACAGAGGCACAAATTAGCCTTGAATTTAATGTCTTGAATGTCTTGTAGGCATTCTGCTGTTTGTTAATAAGACAGAGATCGCTGGCGCACAATAATCTAGCAGCAGTACATTCAAGTAATCGCCAAAATTTTAACAGCAGCTACCTGCACTGGTTTCCTAGTGAGCCTGCTATAAAGCAAAGTGTATAGTGGGAAAGTGAGTAAACAAATGTGCATTTCAAACACAGCCTTGCACTGAGCATAAGGCCAAAGCAGAGGGATTGAATAATGCTGGATGAGTGTTTTGCAAAGTTTCTGAGGAAATCCTGACATTGAATTCCATTTGAACTTCCAGCTCCATGTAACATACGTTTCCCAGTCACCTTTGAAGCCATTACAAGTGGATTATTTGATAATCAAATAATGGGTGGAGGAACACTTTAAACAAAAATGTTATTCTGTTCTATTGTTGTTATAAAGCGTTTCTCTAAATATAAAAAAAAAACATACATTAGAACGAACCAAACATTAGGAAATGGGTTCAAACAGGTCTTGTGTAAAAGCTTTGCTGACAAAAAGTCTTAAGACTAAAAACTAAAGTAGGTGAAATATGAGATAAAGAGAGAAACTGAGAGAAAGATAAGCAGTTGGATGAGGAATAGTAAAAGAAAGATAAACCACACAGCAGAAGTTGCTGCAGATGTATAGAAGTGATATGCTTGTGCCTGCTTGATAAACGAGCTTATGACAACTTGATACACAGACACACAATCCACTCAAGCATAATTTACATACAGTCATCACTTCTCAGAGTGCATAGCTGCCACACAGCACTTGCAGGAATTACTGCACAGTCCTTGCTGAGTGTCCTTTATACGCTTGCATCTGCACACATCTGACTGAAAGCAGAGACGTTTGCAACTGGAGAGGAAAACGGCAGCATCTGAGGATATCACATCCTCTCATCTCCATCCCTCCCTCTCGCTCTCTTTCTACACTAATCACCTGCTTTATTTTTCTTCTGCTCCCTTTCTTGCAATCTGATATTTTGGCTGTCATTTATCTCTCCTTTCAGATCTCCCATAAATCATTTTATCTCCCACTCAGTTTTCAGCCTTTTTTTTCTCTCCTTCCTAAACTTCCTCCCTCCTCCTCACTGCCAGCACCTTAATCAGCTGAACTGTCAAAAACGCATTCTTGTTTCACCACACGCACACACACCCATGCATGCGCACGCACACATACACACATCTGTTCTTTCCGACTCTATTTGAGGTGAAAAGGGCATTTGTTGTGTGGATGATAGATCAGTATCAGTTTGCTCCAATAGAGGATAGATGAGTCCTCTTCTTTTGCACTCAACGTTTCCTTCCTGTCATCTGCATTTGTCTACAGCTTGTCAGTCTAATCATCCCTACCTATCTCTCTCTCACCAGCCACGAGAACCAGTGTATTAATTTTACAAATACAGTACCAGTCAAAAATTTGAATGCACTGAAGCACTCAAGGATTTCTCTTCAGCTGTAAAATTTAATGCAGTTCATTCAGCTGGAATTGTTTAAGCCTTGTCAAAAGATAATTGTTGGGAATTCTTGTCTTCTTAATGATCTGAGATCACCAGTTATGTTGCACCAAGTGGGTTAGCAACAGAAACAACTGTCTGCAGCTACATCTGGCACGAGCTTAGAAGAGTAACCATTTGCTTTTCAACAGGATAATGTCCTAAAACAAAGAGAAAGGACAATGAAAAAGCAAGAAGGCAGATGACCTGACTTCTAAAATCATCTAACCTGCATCAAATTAAGATGGTAACAGAGGAGTTGCTTCCAATAACCACTCAACACATGTTCCTACGTACATGTGTTAAGTGGTTACTGGCAGCAACTCTTTGAGATTGATGGAAAGGCATTCAAAAGCATTCAAGAATAGCTGGGAAAATATCAAGAGAGCTCAAAGTAGTAATTAAAGTTAAGAGCATGCTACTGACCACCTAAAATGTATTACAGATCCCTTATAATAACAACTTATAAATGAAAATTGTAAAATGAATGAGAAACCGTTGAATGAGTAGGAGTGGGAAACTTTTATGGACTCTGTTATATTTGTTTAAAACAAAGGACCTGTACTTATTATACTTTCAACTTTCTGTTCTAAAAGTGGCAAAGATACAGTGAACGCACCCCCAAATGATTAACTAATTAACAGTAATTCTATTTTGTTACTGAACTCCACTTGAGCCAGAGACCAAGCAAAGATTAAAATCAAACTGCAACCTTCGAGGTTAAAAAAATATAAAGTGCCGAAAAACTGCAGTTCCTCTAGGTACCACATGAGGATGGTTAAAATCACCTGAACTCCTAGGTTAAAATGCTCAGTTTTGTGGCATTAAAAAGCATGTTTACACCCTGGTACAAAAAAAAACAGAAAAACTTTAGCCTCTTCGGCTACTTTCCCCCTTCATAACTCTTGGAGGGGGCTGAATGTTCTTTTTAATAATTCATCCACCTGGATACTGTGGTTGCTTTGACCAACAAACAGCAATTATAGCAGATCGCCGTCTGCTACGCTTCACCTCCACTAACTAGCGTCAATGAACTGGACCTCTCCAATGTGTTTGTGCTATGGGCTCCTTTTGGAACACTTTAATAGATTATCTGACAAATATTATGGCTTGCTGTGTGAAACAGACCATCAAAGAAGTTTGTGTTTCTTTCTGTTACCACTAATTAGCAGACCTGTATGTCCGTGCGATGTGCCTGTGCACTGTACGGGTGCAACTTGCTGACAAAGCTTGTTAGCATTAGCTGATAACTTGGCACTCCATCCTCCCGCCCAAATCTGATAAACTTCTGGCTTCAAATAAACCCACATGGTAGCAGCCAGCTACAGCTATCTTTTATACTGCCTGTGATTGAAATAAAATATGAAAAAAATGAAGCAGAGGCAGAGATATCCTACTATGTCCGATTCCTCAAATTGATTGTGATATGCACCTACGTGACATTATTAAGGTTATTTTTCTGTCTCAAATTTCTTCAGTTTTTTTTTTTTTAATTTAGCTAATTTAAATACATGATGATGAGAAAATTAGGAAAGACCGCATAATGCAAAAGAAGGAGATAAAGTGTACAGAAAGGGCAAACAAGGTTGACAGAAGATGATTGAGAAGAGACACAAAAAGCTCAAAAATGCAAAATATAACACATTAATACATATGTAGTGAATCGTTACACTTAATTTATTCTTCAAAAGCACACAATGGTGCAGAAAAGAAAAATCCCTATTTTTAATTTGGATCCCCGTGCCAAATAAAATGTGGATTTAGTGTGTAAAACAGTTCATTAGTACAGTAAAATACTGGCAAGCACACACACACAAACACACACACACAAATAGACACCAACCAATAATCGCACACAAAACTCGCAGAGCCTGAGAAATATGCTACTGTATGCAAACACACACTAATGTGTGTATGTAAATGACACAATAGCTGAGGTGAATTTGAACAGTAAAGTGTATTCAAGGTCAGAGCTGTTTGCCAGCTTCAGTGTAAACACACAAAAACACAGCTCTGTTTGATACTGGCCAAAAAAAATATCCCTGAACCAACACACCCACATGCTAAACAAGCACTGATATCATTCAGAAACTGAAAATGATACAAGCACGTATATGGTCAGACATCAGAGGTCATTACACCGCCTTAGACTCTCTTTCTGGAGACTTACCTGAACACCAACCATAAATATGCACGAAAATATATCTTCGCCTCAAAACTGAATGATTTCCATTATGGGGGCTTGGTTTTTGGGGAGATTGTAAACAGATTTTGGTCCCCACAACATTTGTAATACTTGGACAATGCCGATAATAGAGGGGTGGATCGAATTTGTGTGAACGAGCAATATAAAGCACCAAGAACTAAAATAACTCACAGGCAGAGCCTTACAATAACAAACAAAACAACCTTGAGAGACACAGGAGAAAATAAAAGCAGGGAGAGTGAGTTAGAAGGGAAAAAAATGAAAGAAAACAGGGGCAGAATACCCTCTAATTAAGTCTAGTGTAGATGGAGAGATGATCGTTTTTGTTTGTTTTAGTTTGTTTTATCTCAGAGATGTTTATTTTTATGATTAATAAGCAGATTCACTTCTTTACTGGACTTGGAGCAAATGATACACCCACCTTTGATGCTGCTTTTAGAGTAAAAATAAAACAGAGAAAAAAAAATAAAATAAAAGTGCATCAAGTTCAGCTTAAAATGAGGCACGGACAGAATAAACTGGAAAGAGGAAAAGTCATAACACAACAGACTTAACACAAGGCTGTGCGTACTTATGTTTATCATTTGTTTTTCGTCTCACATTGAATGGCCCCGCCTTTCCTATGGGGGACAAAAAGCAAGTTCTCATAATACTGGCATTACATTCCGTCACACTCTTGCAGACACCATGAGTTAAAAGTTGCTCTTATTATGTATTCTATTCAGCCTGGAACCTGCATGTGTAGTTGGTTCTATGTCATTTAATCCACTGGATCCCAATAAACTGGAAGGTACATGGATGTCCGCAAGAAAACCGACTTCTAAAAAAATTATTGACTTACTGTATCATAAGGACTTGGTTTAACGTCAGTGCACGACTAGGTTCAGACAAGTAATAGCTTAGCTGGTGCAAATGTTTTGCACTGTAAATATGTATCTGCTGAATTTAATACTAGCTGCACCTTATCAGGTGACATAAACGTAGCATTTTTAGCTCTGAGCTTTTTGGATTTTTGTTTTGTTACAAAACTAGTCGTGTGTCTCAAAAGGAGTGGCCTGAGGTTGTTGTCAGTGCATCAAGAGCCACCACGTACAGACATCTTCAGGAAAGGAGCTACAACTGTCACAATCCTAATTTGCAACCAGAGAGAACATCAGAAGCATCTTACCTGGGCTAAGGAGAAAAAGAACTGGACTGTTGCTCAATGGCTCAAAGTCCTCTTTTCAGATTAAATTAAATTTTGCATTTCATTTGGAAATCAAGGTCCTAGAGTCTGGAGGAAGAGTGGCAGAGAATCCAAGTCCAATGTGAAGATGCCATGTCATCTGCTGGTGTCGGTGGTGGTTGGTCCACTGGGTTTTATCAAGTCCAAAGTAAATACAGCTATCTACCTGGGCGATTTCAGAGCACTTCACCCTTCCATCTACAGCAAGAGTTATAGCAAAACTAATTTCCTTTTCTAGTAGGACTTGTCACCTGATTGGCCAGCCAACTCGCCTGACCTGAACTGTCAAGAAGATGAGAAATACCTGACCCAATAATACTGACAACCTAAAGGCCACTATCAAAGCAACCTGGGCTTTAATAACATCTTGGCACTGTCACGAGATGATCTTCTCCATGCCACACTGCCTTTCATGCAGTAATTTGTGGTAAAGGAGCCTCAACCAAGTACTGACTGTATAAATGTATGTATGTTTCAGAAAATGGACATTTCTGTGTGCAATTTATTTTCAATGATCTTAGGAAAAAGTCTTATAATGAGGTTCTGAATTTCTGATTTACATTTGCTATAATCCTCAATAAAAACAGGCTTGAAATTTTTCACTTTATGTGTAGGGAATATAGAATATATGGAAGTTTAAATTGTTGGATTCAAATATAAAAAGAATAATAATTTCTGAGCTGCTCTAGTACAAGATTTCAGATTTTCAGAGATTTTTCTGTTTAGAGCAGGTCTCAAAATGACCCAGCAGTCCAAACCCTCTGAAAACAATAACTCTCCTATCAAATTTTAGGATGACGGACATCGACCTTACTCACACAATATACAGTACATGTGCACCCTGTTACAAACAGCCTTCAAAAGTGGGTGGCAGCACTTCATATCAACAGATGAATAATTTCCGCTTTTTTGTCAATATCACGTGTGCTGCAATGAGCATTTGGTGCTCACAGGAATAACAAATGTCACAACCACAACATTAAAGGAAATTTGTGGAAAATGCTGCACTCACCATTAGATGCATAGATAGCTTTGGTCAACAGAGGAGGGTGAATGGGGTCAGTGGCCTGACCGTTCATTGGGCTCGGTCCAGTCAAGCCAGATGAGCTGTCAAATGAGCGATTGGGTGATTCACCATGTTGATCCTAAATTGGGGATCAGACAGATACCACTCAATACTTTCAAAACATATTTCACATAATTTAAGAAAAATGGATAAAGGCAGGGTGACTTACTCATTTGTACTTTGTTTATTGGTGTTTTTTGTTTTGTCTTTTGGGGTGGGGGGGTATGTGGATTGCATTTAAACCGAGTGATGACCAGTAGCGTGTGTGAGGTTTTTATTTGACAGTTCAAACATAATGAGATGGCAAATGAACTTAATCCAAGGCAGGAATTCAAAAAAACAGTAGAGGGTCAAAATGAAAGAGGGGACTCCATTTCCCATGCCCCATCAGGCTATAATAACCTTCAGCAATGCTTCCCTTTTCAGTATGTGCGGCACTAAAGCCTCGATTATACTTTCTGCATCTGTGGGTCCGCTAAGGTCCGCTTGGGTCTGAGTGATGTAAATTTGGTCATCAGACAGTGAGCACGAGGGTCTGTGCCAGCCTGTTTTCTGTGACCGCGCCGTCTTGTCCGCGGATAATTTACATTACAATGCACCAGCTATGCATGTGCCAGGCAGCGGACTTCAAGGGGACTTCAATGAAGTGTAACAGGAATGACTGCTCGGCCATCGGGTCTCCAGCTGTCCATGTTCGCGTCCGCAATGGAGTGTAATCAAGGCATAACAGTCACTCTGACACCTATCCTCCCCATAAAGACGAGCCCTCTGAGGGCCCTGTACTAGTCAAACAAAGCATTGATTATACTGCTGATGTGTCTCTTTGTGCATGTATTATTTCTTTAGGAATTTAATTTGCATTTATTTGTCATTTGTGTTTGGGTGTAGAAAACTCTACGGATTCATTAACATTCATGCATATGTATGCCATTCTTGCGTTGAGCTTCAGCGTACTTTGTGTTTATTTGCTGTATTCGCTCCTCTCCAGTGAAAAATCCCTACTCTCTAACAACAAAGAAGACATAACGGCCCTATGTGTGCGCAATAAATCCTCCTTGTCATCCTGCTCTTGACCCCACACCCAGCACCGGCTCCTCTCCCTCACTCAGCCTCCTCCCAACTCCAACCCAGATCGCACCGGGGTGTTAGAGATCCAACAGGCCCCCCTTCTGGCTCCCTCCCAGCATGCATCCTAAGAGCTACTGTTATAGTGCAATCAGATTTCTCTTGAAAGATAAATGCTTTAAATAAATAAACATGTATTACCCTGTGTCTGTGTCCTCCATTGAGATGTTTTAATCTGTAACTCTAAACTCTAACATCTTAGTCAAAATACAAAGTTTCACTTTTCCTTTTGAATATAAAACCAATAGTAACCAACGTTTTCTACTTTGTTCAAGCAGCAAAACAAATCAAAAAAAGAACATGTCGTTTTCTTTGTTTAGCAGCAGCACACATTGACACACCTCACACAACACTTTGCTGTGTGTCAGTTATAGAGGTGTTATTTTGTCCTCTCTTGTAACTCATTTTCTGTGCTGGAGAACTGTTTGTGGTTCGCTTTTTAGCTGAAAATACTTTCCAATGATGGCAAGAGCGCTGCTCTACACACAACATTTGAGTCAAATGATTATGGAAAACTGAAAGGACTAAAAATAAGTTGAAATTCATTCTAAATGGCATGATAAGCACTAAGTTCTAACTTAGCCAGTGTGTTGGGAAATAAGTGGGCCTTGTTGTTCTGCATGAGTATCAACAGTAATAATCAGCAGAGTAGATTTTCCAAAATCTGTTTCTTTTTATTTGAGACGCCAGCAAGAACATCATCAGATTATTCCCACAGAACCTGCAGAACCATACCTTTATAGACAGACGGCGTTTTGATAGTTCCTGTATTAAAGGAGCAGCTGGATAAAAAGAGAGATTAGGGAGAGCTGACGAGACAAACACAGTGAGAAGAATTGAGTGAGAGGGAGAAAATTACACAATTCCAGGAAAAGAAAAAAAAGGGATCAGAGAGGTGAAAATGTAGAGTGGTCCACTTGCATCAATGCTGACTCCCAGAAAAGGCTTTTAAGGTACGGTCTCTTATCTATCTGCCTTTATCTTCCTCTGATATTTTCCTTCGTTTTCAACTTTTAAAACAAAGTGAGAAACATGGATGAGCCTCTTCGATGCTGCTAACAGCCATCTCCATCAAGCTGTTGACGGGTGATGCAAGCCCTGCAAGCCCAATCACATGGCTCATATGTACATAAAACCAGCATACACTTTAGAAAACTGACCTAAACTATAAATCCTACATTAACAAGGGTGTTAATTGATATTATAAGTCAAAAAAAAGTACCGCATTTAAACTGCATCAGTCGGTGTGGACAATTCTACCTATACGTACCTTAATAAGCATAGCCACTATCCTCTGAATGATGTCGCCTTGTATGAATTCATGTGTCTGTCTGTGTGTCTGGAGTGCTTGTGAGTGAGCACACTGCACAGTGTATATAGCTTTTTCAATAACCAGCAGGTCATCTGAAGGGTCATCCACACTTGAACCGACAACCTGGCTTTGTGTGTGCAAGGATTTCTACCAACACGCTACCGAGCTGTGTAAAAGGCATCAGCTGAAAAGCAGACTAGATGAAAAGCTTCTCTTTTACTTATAAAGAAAGGAGATACAGCTGAGTCAAGAACACTCTGTCATAAACACACACAGAGGAACACACACACACACACACACACGAACGAACATACAAAGTGTAAATGCTCTTTTGCTGCTGCCTCTATGACCAGAGAAGATACACTGTGAAGAATACCGAGAGTAGATGGGAGGTTTCAAAAGTCATCTGAGGCAGAGGTAACACACAAGATAAATATTACATATTTATCTTGTACACATACACTGCTTTATATTATATATATATATATATATATATATATATATATACACACACAGTGATGTCAAAAACTAAGTAGACCCAATGATTCAGTAGCCTGTAGAATCACCTTTAGCAGCAATAACTTAAAGTAATCATTTTCTGTATGACTTTATCAGTCTTTCACATCATTGTGAAGGAAATTTGTCCGACTCTTCTTTATTACACTGCTTCAGTTCAGTGAGATTTGCGGGCATGCATTAAAGCTCCACCACAGCATTACAATCAGGTTGAGGTCTGGACTTTGACTGGGCACCTTGAATCTTTTTCTTTTTCAGCCATTCCGTTGTAGATGTTCTGCTGTGCTAGGGACCACTGGCCTATTGTATGACCCAATTTGGGCCATGCTTTCGCTGTCAAGCAAAGTGCCTCACATTTGACTCAAACGGACTTTGGTATTCACAGTTCACGGTCAGCTCAATGACTGCAAGGTGACGAGATCTTGCGGTTGTAATACAAGCACAAATCATCACCCCTCTGCCACCGTGCTTGACAGTTGGTATGAGGTATTTGTGCTATTTGGTCTCATCTGTCTAAAGGGCACTTTTCCAGAAGTATTGTAATTTGTCCAGATCTAACTTTGCAAACTTGCTGCCATGCTCTTTTAGAGAGAAGAGGCTTTCTCCTAAAACCCCCTCCAAACTAGCCATATTTGTTTACTCTCTTTCTAATTGTACTGTCATGAACTTTAACAACTAACATGCTACTTGAATATTGCACGGTCTGAATCGGGGTGAAATTGCTGGAACATCCACTCCTTGGAAGGCTGTGCCATTGTGTTAACACACACCTGAATGCTCCAGATCAGCAAACTGCTAAAATGTCTGCTTTTAAAGAGGTGGTCACACTTGCTGATGGCCAAATAATCAAGTGCAGCAATAATCAAGCAGTACTTGGCTGCTTAAATCCTGTGGAAGCAGGGCTGCCTGATGTCCTGTGAAAACTCTCTTCTTCACAGAACTACATAAGTGAAACTCAGCCTTTATTTTCTGACCTATGATGACAAAAAGAACCATTTATTTGTATGATTACTTTTATTTATCCAATTAAAACATTCTTTCGGTTCATCCACATAAAGCTACACACCCGCCAGGGAGTGTCCCTTTACCCCCAGGTTTCTTTAAGTGCAAACCTCCTAATCTTTGACAAATGGCATCTTTACTAATGATCAACAAACTTTAAACAAAAAAAAATTACAATTACATACATCAAACACTCTTCTGAAAAAAAATTCAAACTGAAAGAATAATTTTTATTCCACGTGCGACCCTCAAGCATATGTTGGCACTTGAGAATCTTTGCTTTACCCTGATTAATCTACAGGTTGACAGCCTTTTTTAATTTAAATGGCAGCACTAAAAAAATCTATACCAAAAGATTTCTGAGGCCTAGGTAGCGCCTTCCTGTTTCTTATGATTATATATAATCACATAATTTTCCCACGTTTACTTAAAAATTACATTAAAAGATCAAATTACTATAAACTGGACAATTATTTTCCAGTCGAATGCCTAACTGCTCACTGGCTCATTAATTCAGCTCTAACATATTTTCAAGATTACTGAGGACACGTAAAATAACACATAAAACAACATATCAACTAGTCAAAATGACGGGACTTGTAATGCAGAAACACTGAGTGTACCTTCAAAGCTCTCAGCACCACCAGCTGGATTGTCCCTCTGACATTGCCTTCCTGTGACATGGAGCGCCGGAGCGTCTCCATGGCCACGTGATTGGGGCGTCCCAGTAAAGACTCTCCATTTACAGCCACCAGTTGGTCATTGACATGCAGCCGTCCATCCTGTGAAGCACACAGCATTTTACTTATTGTGTGCATTTTCCGCCTTCTGCATTACAGATCTACTGTATGCCTGCTTTCCAGGTCTTTGCAAAGGAATTTTGCATGTACCCATGTGCCTGTTTGTAAATTAAAGCTACATGTTGAATTTTACAAACTTCTCCATTATTTTTCATACACTCTGATATTCTCTCTTTGTAACACTGAGGAAATTACTGAGCTATGACAGAGAGTTCGCGCAGACACTCACTCATGCACACCTGTGGCCTTTACTGAGTGTCTCTATGATGTTAAACCAGCCAGAATGACTTAAATCCTGCACACACACATTCTCAAGGCTGTCTGACTTAACACAGTCTCCGCCTCATCGACTGACACTTCCATCAGCTCAGTCTGCCTGACTATATTGGCGGAATATTTACAGTGCTTCTACAGCAGGCCCTTTGCATCTATTTCTGTCTGTTTGTGCACAAACACTAACAGCTGCACCTGGTGAGTGTGCAGAGAGTGTGCACGTGTGCGTGTCTGTCTGTCTTTGTGCTGTCTATAACATGTCAAGTGGTGAACAAAAGGTCAAAGATTAGCAGAGCTGATGAACACAGCAACTAGTCCTCAAATGAGAGTATTTTGTGCAAACATTTGTTCTGGTGCCAGTTATTTTTCATGTTTGATGAGTTTAACTCGCTTTGTATGACTTTAAGAGACTGTGATTAGAGCAAAAACCTTTATAACCCCAGGGAAGTTAAAGCCGTAACGTCAGGCTTAGAGGAATAATGTAAATGAGGGTATGTATGAGAATATTGTGTCACCTTGTATGCAGCTCCTCCATGTATGATTGATTTGATGAAGATTCCCAGATCTTCTCCTGTCTCTCTGGACTTGTTCCCTTTGAGGCTGATGCCAAGCCCCGCTGAGCCGGTGTCATTAAGGGGCACCTCAAACATGAGCTGTTCCTTCCCATTCTCTGAAACAACACTCGGCACATGGGGTACCTCATCCCTCTGGAAGCGACCGAGAGTAATAGAGGTAGGATAGGCAAAACAGTGATGATGAAGGGAAAGGGTTGGAAATGGGGTGAAGACAAGGAGGCAGACAGTTAGCTCATTGAGCCTGAACAGTCTCCAAAAGCTAAACTAAAAGCTTTTCCATTTGAGAGAAACTACCAGGTGCTTTTGAACTAAATTTCTCTGACTGAAAAACTGTAGTCAGAGTAAAAAAAAAAAAAAAAAAAATGTAAAAAAAAAAAAAAC
>VUQJ01015953.1:2845-18335 GCA_015108635.1 Andinoacara biseriatus | reverse complement strand
TAACCCAGGCAAAAAAAAAAAAAAAACCAAAAAAAAAAAACAAAAAACTGAAGGCCCCCAAGCTAAAACAGTGAACCTAGCTCATCACGTCATCTGTCATGCCGCTGTGCTGGCCAACAAAATGCCTGGACTAGAGTACTTAACATAATGTGACTGGTGTATTTGTCCTACTTCGTTTTGCAACCACAGTGGCTTAAGTTTTGAAATCCTGTCTAAGTACAGCAAACCATTCTGCAGTGTTTTATTTTTGCCTCTGATAAACAGCTGAGCGCTATAAAGGAAAGCAGTCTCGGCTAACCATGTGTTGTAGCCGTTTGTATTGTCACACCATTTAGTCCGTACAAGGTCTGTGAGTGTGTAGTTCACACCCTGTCTTTTTCCTCTGGCCTCCTCGTGATAAATGGTTTTTCACTCTGTGCGGAGTCTGTGTGGAGCTCCAGAAAGAATGCGAGACATAAACTGCCATTCAGTAAGCTGAATGTTGAAAAAGTAGTTTGTAATAGTTTCTGGTATTACAGGCACTAGTATGCCTTTTTGTGGCCCTTTTTTAGTTGTGGGATGGGGGTGGTGGTGGTGGTAATGCATTTAAGTATAAAAGATGTAATGTGATGTCAGTGACCCCCCACTAGCAGGCAAAGGGTCTGTTGGAAGGTAAATTCTGTAATGGGCAATTCAAGCTGTCAAAGATGACAATCCACTGAGCTATGGCTGTGTCATTGTACCGTAGAGGTGCATGTGTGTGAGTACACTGCCTTGCATGATGTGTGCTGAGGCTGGGAGAGATCTACAGCAGGATGTCAGTCTTTGTGATGCCAAGGCCACACAGTGACACAAAAGATTTAGAGTGATGCTGATGGACTGGAGACACAGAATGACAGACTGATGTTTAAAAAGACCTCATTAAGAGACTAACAGGATGTATGCAGCCATGCAAGGGAATTAAAGGCTAATGACATTCGGGATTCTCAAGTGATTGTTCTAGATTAAAGCAGCTGCACGTTTCTGAAGACAGCTATTCTGTCCTATTCACAATGTCTACAGAGTATATATGTTTTAACTCCAGGAGAGAATTATGATTGAAATGCATGACAAGCTGCAAATGGGCCCAACCTTTCTAATTCTTCTGGGATTCCTCTACTTCACTTGCAAAATAATAGTTTAGTTATCTGTACTCCTGCTCAGGGAGCGATGAAGAGTGCCATTGTGTCATTATGAACAATTTGTGCTTGCACAGTAATACCCAGCATCTTTGAGTATTTGGGAAACTGCTAATTACAGCAGTTCCAAGAAAACACGATGTATGCAAAGTGTTGATCCAGGTAAAAGTGTGGATTGCAGATCTACTCCTCTGATGAGCATCAAGCAAGAAAATTAAATTAGTGTTTATCCTTCTTTTTCCTTCTCCCATTTGTCATCCTTATAATTTTTTAATCGCGCTGCCTTGCTCCCTGCCACTTTTCTTTCAGCTGCAGTGGTCAGGGATTTAGTGCCATTTCACCCCGTCTTGCAAAGCCTGCAAACATGAGACCTAAATAATTCAGTGCCAGCAGGCGCTCAGCTCTGGCATGTCTGTAGACTTGCACTAAAGTTAATGGTAAAGCCTTAAGCAAGGTTCAAGCTCTGAAAATATAAAAACAGAAATATTCTTTTGGCTGTCATTTTTGTGCATGGTCAAAACAAAACCCGTATTCCTTTGCAAATGGTCCTCACATTGTTATTATTTATACACTGTAACAGGAAAGGTGAACAATTAGTTTTTTCTTCATGCCTCAGCCTCAGGAAAATCACCAAAAAGTTTCATTTTGGAGCATTTTTCCTTGGTTATAATGAATCTTTGCTAAATTGATTTCTAATCAGCACTTGCCTTGCAGGTTCACAATTTAGAATTTGGCAGCGTTATATCCACAGCCCCTAAAATGCTTAGTGCTTTTTTTAAATATTAATTTTAACTAGCAGTTATTTAATTAAAAAAAGAAAAGAATATTTGCTTTGCCAATAAAATGTTATAAAAACAACAGCATGCTTTATCAAACATGGTATAGGCATTGGTGCTACTAAAGCTAGGATAGGTAGCATGTTTTGGCATCACTGAACAAGAAATCAAAAACATTTTGAGAAAGTATTTTGAGAAAGAACGACACTTCTTCTCCGGTGGGCTCTATTTTTACGCTTTAAAAAATCTAGGCCATAACAGAAAACATTGGCCAGTAACAGGTATTTTCAGATCTGAGCAATATATTAGCATAATAAGCTGCAGCAAGGTAAATACTTTTTTTTTTAGTAAACAGTAAGCTCCAACAGTAAGTTGATCAGTGGATTCTTCAATTAACAGGGAAGTTATTTTCCCCAAAACTCAATACACTGAAAAATATATGCTTATCTTAAATTTCATGCCAGAAACATGCTTTAAAATCAGGAACAGGGATGGCAAGATGCTGGAAAACCAATTATTTTGCAACAGGTCAGGAATATGATTGGGTATAAAAAAAAAAAAAGAACATCCCACAGATGCTGTCTATCACAAGTAATGATGGGCTTGAGTAAGCAGCTCAGAGGAGTCCATGGTTATACAGTCGCACAATTTTAAGAATAGTGTTTACAAAAAAAACAACATGTAACTGCAAACAATGGAGACTTCTACAGCATCTAGACATCTACAGCATATAAATGAGGTTGGCTTGATTCTACCACGTGGTTGGGGCCTTTCTGAGTGGTGCTTCTGTGCCTGTGTGGGTTTTTCTAGGTACTCTGGCTCCCTCCCAGAGTCCACTGACATACACGTTAGGTTAATTGGTGATTGTAAATTGGCCATTGGTCTGAATGTGTGTGAATAATTGCCTGTCTCTTGGTTAGCCCTGTGACAGACTGTTGACCTGTGAAGGGGTGTACCCTGTGTCTCACCCTGTGGCAGGTATGATAGACTACAGTCACCCTGAACTGGATAAACAGTTAAGAAATATGGAGAGTAGATAAAAACATTAGGAAATTCAGCAGATTCTTAAAAAACTGTGTGCAAGCTGAAAATCAGTATTGAATAGCTGTTATTTTCATCCATTAAAAATGGACACAAAACAAATAATCAATTCAAATAATCACATGGGTTCAGATGCACTCCCGAAAATGATTAAGTGCACAAAGTTCACAGCTACATCCACAAATTAAAACTGTGCAAAAAAAACATCCAGAAACACCAGAAGCTGCTGTTTCTGGGTATGAGGCCATCTCAGAGGTAAAGTAGAAAAGTGTCCTCAAGTCTGCCAAATAAAAATTTGAAAGCATGTACCATCTGGCTTGTTTTTGGCGCATACTTCAAAAGCCTGCATCCATGATGGTATAGGGGTGCATTAATGCACACAACAGGGGTAATCTGAGCATCTATGGGTTCCATTAATTTTACATGTACAATCCTATAGTATTGGAAGTAGTTTTGGAACATTGAGGCCAATCCCTTTATTTCTGTAGACTGAAAACATTTGGGTTTGACATACAAAATGAGGCAAAAGATCAACATTTCAGCTTTTATTTCCAGGTATTTACATCTATATGCTGCTATTGAGATGACATCTTTTTCGACTAAAGCATTGCTTATTTTATTTTCTCTGGAGCTTGAAAAAAAGTGCAGCTGGACTTCTTTTGCTTCTTGAAGGCGTTTCAGCTCTCATCCGAAAGGCTTCTTCAGGCTTTTTTCTTTTTTCTAGGAGAACTGTAGAAGCCTTTCGGATGAGGGGTGAAACATCTTCATGAAACAAAAGAAGTCCAGTTGCCCTTTTTTTCAAGCTTCAGAGACTACGATGACCTGGATGAGAACCTGCACAGACCCATTACTTATTTTAGCAAGATCATGGCGAATTAGATTCTTAAATTATTGAAACTGTGACAGCTTTGCTCCACAGTAAAAAAGTATCTGCACTAAACTGGACTTCCTGCAGCCCTGACCATCAATCTATCTCCTCTCTTATAACCTTTCCAACCAAGGTCACTGGAAGGCTGGAGCCTCTCATGGCTAACATTGGGTACAAGAGGGGTACACCTTGGCACTTCGTGTAAGGAAACCTGTACATTGTCCTCGTCCATGGTTTTTCTTTTTAACCATTCAGTATAATATAAGCTTTAAATCACCTGCAAATCTTTGCTGTTTGCTTTGGCTTACCAACCTTTTTGGAAAAAGGGTTGTACATCTCCAGAAGAGGGCTGTAATCTACACAGCACTTCCTCTGTATCTCACCCCTCCAACCCCCCATCCTCAATTTAGTTGAAATAGAAGCTGCCATTTCCTCTTGTTGAGTGCATGTTTCTCTAACAGAGAGGGCTGGCCTGAGGTTTAAAGGCTCAGATGGTTCAATTACAGATGTAAAGGCAATTGAGGGGTTTTATCTACAGTGTTTTTCATAAAGCCACCAGTGATTGTCAGATCGCTACACGTTTGAGACTCCTTAAAATACCAAAGAATAACTGCTCTCTTAGCAAGGTCGGATTACTAGATTAATTATTTATACTGGGTATGTGGATGAGGTTTGTTTCTGTTTCAGCTAAACCAAAATTGCATTACACCCAACCTCTGGTGTTTTTTGAACTCGTTTAAATGGCACCAGAAAACTGTTGGCTGCACTACAGCGCTTCTTCACTGTAATTGGAGATGAACGTGTTATGCAGGGAGTGGCATGTTTGGCTCATACATGCAGAGCTTTGAGTACATTTTGGACACCTCATAGATTTCCATGTTGTCTTTTGCACTTTCTCATAGTTAACTCCCTGTGAAGGAAACTCCTTGTTTTAACCAGTATTGTGCTCACAGCAGCATAATAGCAGCCTTAATGACTCGCCTCACCTTGCCTTCTATCCATGCCTCTCTTCTCTTCTCTTTTCAATTGTGTACAAAATGATGTACACAATTGCATACACGGTGACTGAAGGGACTAATTTGAGGTTCAGGTAAGACTGTGGCTTAGAAATGTCTTGAATCAAATATATTTATATATATTCCTTGCATTTGAATATTAGCAATCATCTTTTTAAATATAATTAAATATAATTACCACTGTGAACTTCTGACAGTTTGGATGACGAAAGACTTTTTGACAAACCTCAACTGATGGTCACCCAGGCATTATAACTACATCAGTTATCAGTCATCAATTAGCAATTATCAGAATACATCGCCGTTTTATGTTCATCACAGTTGTAAACACAAGCTGTTTAAATGTGGCTTTTCAGACCTGTGCTAATAAAACATGTTTGGGCAAAACAAAATTTCCAGGCAATGACTCATTTGCTCAGTTACATTGTTCCACAGAATACAGACACTTATTAATGAGTAACAATCAAATTATCGTGGATTAACTGATTTATATGATTCATAACTTGTGTTATCGCCGAGGTTAAGAATCAAAACAAAAAGCAGATGGGCCACATTGAAGAAAATTGTAAGAAACTTCTGATAATTTACTAGAGCCCAAAGCTTTAATGTTTTTATCATCTTGGTCCAAAACCTCTAGATATTCAGTTTACTAATTTTTTTTCTATTTATTTGTTTTCTTCAGAAGACATGAATATGAGTTGTGTACGTCATCATCCTTGCAGCTTCATCTCAACGCCTGTCTAGCAATGTGCATAAAGTGCGACCCATCTGTTATTATTGTGTGTACCAGCATGTGTACAACCTAGGAATAGCTAGTGATGTCAGAGTTTGTCAGTAGTGGAGTAGTCTATCTGAAAGATGTTGCTGGTGCCGACAACATGGTAAAAGGTAGAGAAAATATCCAAAGTGGGCCTACATTTTGACAGACAGTCCAGCGTACCTTTTTGTAAATGTTTAAGCAAAGTCTGAAAAACTAAAAAGTCATGGGAGAGCTTCACTGTTGCTGATCAGGTGTTCGGACTCCTTTGAAGAAACACATACAGCATGTAAGTAAGCAAACAAAGCTTTATACACCACACTTCTTCTCAAGGGAAATGCAGTGTGCTTCAAAAAAGTAAAAGAAAACAAGTGTTTACACAAACTCCCAGTGTGTACGTGTGTATATGTGTGTTTTGGACCAAGAACAGATTCGTGCAATAGATCCAGAAAGAATTTAAACCCCTTGAGTTTTGCAAACTGTGGTTTCATTGAGATTTATAAAATTGCAGTTCTAGCTAACCAAAACTTCTGAGTCATTTTATTAAAATGTACTTGCACATGTAAAGCAATCTTGACCTGACTTTATTCATTAGCCACCCTTTTCATTTTCTAAAAGACAACAGTCTTGCTGCTCTCCAGCAACAATGGGCAACAAAAACGCAAGATTACATCACACAGGTGCCTTTTGTCTGCAGTTTGAAAAGCCTGATGGATTAGAAGAAAGTCTAGTAAAATTCTGGATGTGTCTCTTTCTGTTTCTCTCACAAAGTCTCCCAGACATCTAAGAGGGACAGACTCTTACTCTATGCTTTCAGCATTTGATCATAAGCAAGCCCCTTCCTTAACAAAGACTTCCTCTGCCCAGGGTTTCACTGCTGCTTTTGCCTTTCTTTTATTCACTACATCCCATATTCTCTCCTAGTACATAGAGGTGATAATCCTCTAGGTGGATGATTTAGATGATATGCTAAGGAGTTCAAAGGAGTAAAGCTTGTCTTTACCTGCATATATTTTGTACAGTGTACTTCAGTTGTACACAGTCTATACTGTATAATTTTGGAACAGGACTTTGATTTTCTGTTGGAAATGTGGCTAAATCATATTATTAAACCAATCAAATGAGAAATATAGATGGCTGCTTATGTGACTAGAGTTCCACAGATTGTATGCTGTGATTGAAGTGTCACTTCTCATATGTATTCTGGAGGCCATAGGGTATTGTAGCATGATGATTGTACTATATCAACACAGCATTGGCTTTATTAACACTCTTTTGATGTTCTGTTGCTTGGCCTGACTTTCCCCTCAGGTATTTGTATTGTATAAGGAGTGTTAATAGGTTTAATCTAAAGTCAGCATGCCATATGATTAGAGTTGTTAAATTCCAAACTTTCTTGTAAAGGCATTAATCGGAAAAGCGTTTGAGACATTTGTCAAAGCCACTGGAATGGAAGCTACAGTTTTACACTCCCTCTCTTTCACTTTTGCCATGACTTCTCACCCATCATGCAATGGGACTTCCTTTTTGTCAGTTAAAGGTCTTTATCCTTTGCTCTGACAGTTTTCTACACGTGCTTTGCGATGAGACTTGATTGTTCAAATTTACAATTCCTGTTGGTCCGACTAAATTGCAGACTGTTTCAGGTGGCTGAAGCAGAAAACATGAATGCTTTTCTCAACCAGACATTGGATGCACACACTAAAAATGGCTTGTGGTCTCAGATAAAGAAACATCAGCTGTATCCACTTTGCAATTAGTTTGTTGGAACTTTATCCGGAATGTTTTTTTTGGTTTTTTTTTAAAAAACATATATATGTATAAAAACGTGCCCTGGTAGGAAAAAGGTTGGTCCAGCTCAGACAGAAAAATGGTTCATCCTTGCTGCCATTTTAAACCTTTACATTGAGGATCAGCTGTGAGTATGCAGTGGCAATGTGTTCCACAATGGCAAACCACAATATCCTGCTGAAAATGTCTTTGTTGCAATGTTGTTGCTATTTCAAGCCAGTTAAAACGGGTTTACAAAGGAATCTCAGGTTTTTGTCTGCAATGAGCTATGCTGTTCTGGTAAGGAAAGTATCACTCATGGCTCTAGTCAGCCATGCTTCCATTAGAAAAAAGATGATCTATTGAAATAACTCCAGTGACCTCCATTCACAGAGCTTTACCAAAGAACGCATCAGACCATGATTTATTGAATGCTTCATGTCTCGGTGGAGGTCACTGTCTACTAGAATCTTTTATATATGGTCTTAAAAGCCCATCCATACTAATGTGTCTCCCATTAGGTTTCACAACCAGTGATGCAGTTGATGACATACAAAAGAAAAATGCCTGTCTACACCTCCAGCTGTTGAAGTGATAGGAAAAACATCCATTGCCAGTACCCCTTAACATATTTTAGTATTGATCATGTTGGTTTTGGTTTGATTTATCAGTCCCAACCTGGGTATCTGTCCTTAAGAAATTCTAAATATGAACCACTGTTCTTGTATAAAGACATCTAAGATAGTTTTTTGTTTTGTTTTTTGCTGAAATTGGAGAACAAAAAATCAGTCTGCACATATATTTTTGTCTACTGAAATAATTGTGCACAAAGAAGTTTTTTAAAACTTTTTTAAATTGAAGAAATTGTTTTTGTTGAATGACATTTTTCCCCCAGTTAAGAAAATATAATTTCTGCTATTTTTTTTTTCAATATCTTAAAAATGTACAGCCAGATAACCTTCAGATTCTTCTATAATATTGTAGTTGGAGCACTCAGTACAGTTATTCATACAGTTATTGTAGCCATGGTGTGAAATTATAAGAAAGCCCCAATCCTCTATGCAACAAAATAATTTTACTTTCAATGTGACTTCCAAAAAGTTGGTACACTTTGTAAAAATATAAATAAAAAAAGTTTGCAATGTTATTATATTTTATTAAAAATGGCTCAAAGACAACACACAACAATGTTGATTGATATATGCTCATTTTAAATCTGATATCATAACAAATGTTTTCCTTTTCCTCCTGTTTACTAGGTAAAGATTTTAGCTTCTTTTGTTGTACTTTTAGTGCAGCCAGGCTATTTTAGCACATTGTCTCTTTAACTATTTTTTTTCTCAGTTTTGGTTCAATTCTTAAGAGTACACAGGTCTCACTTTTGCCATTATTTACATGTATGTTTTAAATTTTGTTCTTACTGCTCATATGCCAGCTTTAGATTGCCTTTCCTGTTACAGTTAAAAGTATGGCTGATTAGCCACAATTGAATAAAATGCATCCACTTTAATGCATTGCTATTGCTTCCTTGGCTGTGTTCAAAATTTACTGAGTTGTGACCCCATATACAGAGTTGCATTCCTAAATTTTTAATATATTCTTAGGTATTCAGCCTGGACACCCACCCAGGTAAAAGCAAAAGAATCCTGAAGCTTTCCAGTCATCATCTGTCAGAAGCCTACTAAAATATTGCAGCTCTCAGGAAGTGTGGAGTCTTTCTGGGAGGCTTGCTCTTTTGAAACCCTGCTATTCCTCCAGCCCTTCTTGTCACAACATTGCACTGGCAGTCGTTACTGTGACAAGCTCAAAGAAAGCTGCCTGGATGAAGAGGCGTGGCCAGATAAGAGCCCTGGCAAGTTCACTGAGCTGTTGACATTTCCTCACAGCAAGTCCCCTGGTTCTAATTGGCTACTGCTGATAAGATTCCCATGTTGTAATTGGCAGCTGCTGATAAGATGCTGTCACCTGCTGCAGTAGTCAGCAGCATGGGGAGATGACAACTCAGGAGTCAGTAGGCGGACAGGGCTAAATCCAGGGCCTGAACCTTGTTTTCCAGAGATTCTATTCCAGTCTGGGGCTGGCGCTGGCTATGGCAATCGTACCAACCAGGGAGCAGCTGCTGGAAGAACCTAAAAAATATATCTTATCAACCCATTTCTTAATGTGAATCAGAAAGCAGTTTCTCTGCCCACTTTTTAGAGACTGTCTGTTTCTGCCTGTGCTTATCTATGCTCTTGTCATTGGTGTGATAAAGGCTGGAGTAATTCTGAAAAAGGCGAATTTCTGTGTATCATCAAAATGCCAAATAGGTACAAACTGTTTTTTGGGTTGTTTCTATATGTCTCCAAGCCATTGTCAGTCGAATCTTATGAAACCATACCCATATTACATTTCTAGTATAATTTTTTTATGAATAGTTAAACCTGTCATAACTTCTTGAGGGTAGTTGTTTATGCACATTTCCAATGGTGTGCCAAGGATAATGAACAATTGTCTCCAACTATTTATGGTTCCTGACATAAATGTTTTTTTTTTTTACATTATAGATCATAGACTTTAATATTTATTGTAATTTTCCACTTCTAATTATCACTGCATTTTGAAGTAAACCATGGCAGACAGAACTACAGCAAGATTCATCCATATCCAGAAATACGTGCTGCTTTCAGGGTAGGGTTGCAACAGTATGAGATTTTCACGGTATGATAATCTTTTCAGAAAATACTGCAGTATCACGGTTATCACCGTATTTTACATATATTATTATAAGTTACACTAACCCTTAAAGAAATGACAACAAAGTTTTTTGTTTAACAAATTATTTTATTGTACTTGGAACCATTTTAATGATAGTTTTGTCTAAAATGTCTCTTATACACCTCCTGTTTTTATTTGCAAAAACTGCAATATTAGAATAAGGAAAAAGCACTCTTTAGAAAGAAAAAAAAAATCTTTTTCTCACATTTGTCTACAAATATATATATATATATACTCTTAGAATTAAATATCCAGCATTTAAAATGTTCAGTAAAGTGTATCACCATAAAAACATATTTGATATCTGACAAACTGATCCTGGGTCAGTGTCTGATCAACTAGTGTTGACTGGTTTATAACACGCGTTGTCCTGCTAAGTTAGAGTGAAATAAGCAGATACTGCAGACAGAGGGGATTATTTCTGACATGATCCTCATAATACATATTTTACTCTTAGGGCTTTCATGCGGAGCCTGATTTTAAGGGTTGAAAAATAGACACGGCAAAGTTTTAAAATGAACGCATGTAAATGCCGTCTTTCACGTCCGGAAAGGCCTTTAACACGGACATGTGCATCCAGCACAGCACGCGCTTCGCGGGCACCGGCGTGTCTGTAGTTCGGATGGCTCAGCACTTTTGCTGATGGTTATCATGTGGACCGAACGTTTGTTGGAGAGACAGGTATTAACGAGATACCTACTTTAATCTGCACGGAGGGATGGTGTCGTAGATGTGAGAACAAGTATTCCCTCCTTTACCGGACACTTTTCTTCTACACTGTTTGCAAACGGGATACCCATCCTCACGTTCGTTTGGTGGGTATCCGAAGTAGTCCCACACTGCTGATTTTAGTTTAGCTTTATTTTTAGGAGGATGAAGACTGGTTAAATCTGTCGCCATTTTCACCGCTGTATGCCTGAGAGCGGCGCCACTGACTAAGTGGTAGCCGAGACGGTGCGGAGCTGCGCATACGTGTTTATCCGAGATTCTCAGCTGGCTTGCCTTTTCTCCTTATTACCAGTAATAAGCAAACATCTATGGTATGATAACCATGCATTTTAATACCATGGTATACCGTGAAACCTGTTACTACTGCAACCCTATCGGCAGTATTTGTAGCCAGGTTATCCAAATCAATTTGTATTGTAGCTCTTTTAGTTTTATGGTGAGATCATATAAGAAACTAAATCTTAAAAAGGTCGCTGGTTCAATTACAGCCAGAAACACAAATCCCCAATGGGGTTTTTTCAGGCATAAAATTCAGCCAAATCAAACCTGCTGTGGTGACCTCTTATGACGATGGTTCAGCTCCCATTACAGATCCATTCTGTTATTAACAGCTTTAAACTTAATTTTTCCAGGTTCCCATGATAGTCATGTCACAAAGATTAACATTTACTCTTTACCCCAGTTCTTTACTCATTCTTGTGCAGCTGACTGTGCTAAATCCAGACCATTTTCTTTCTGCAGAAATTTTGGTCTACTTGGACATGTTTCGGGCCATACTCATAGATTTAGCAGATGTTTTTGCTGGCAGAAGTAGCCTGAGGTCTCATGGGTATGAGCTGGAACTGCTGATAAAGACATTTTTGCACCATTGTGTCCTTAGCCTCGAATTCCATGTAATTAATGCTTTCAAAACTCACACTAAAGTTTCTGCTTCCCTCTTGACTTTACTTCCTTACTGCCTTCCTTGAACTGCAGGCCCTTATTTTATAGTCTGTATAATTTTTGATTGATCTTCAGGAAGTAATTATGCTTCTGGCTTTAGTTAATGGTATACACAAGAAGCTTTGCCAGGCAGAGAAAGCACTCAGTGTTGAATTTGCTACAGTCCCCAGAGTTTGTTTAGTGGAATTGTTTGTAGGTGTACAGAAGCATTTGTTTCAAACAAATGCTTCTGTACACTGTTGGTAACAGTACTGAGTTTCTGAGTCTCCAGTGTTGCTGGAGGGTCAGCGTCACATAAGTAAATTGTTATTTGTAAATCTTAAAGAAACAATTTCAGGAAAACATTGTTTTATATCTTTTTGCTTTGTCTCCTGTACCAGCTAGTCAGAGCATATAAAACATTTTTTTAAGTTTTAAGGTTCTTGACCTTGAACAAACAAAAAGTCTTATCATAAATCACATTTTTTTCTTTTTTTTTCTTTTTGTTTTGAAAGGTTACAAGCTGTACCTGTGGCCTTCTTCAACAAATGGTTGCTCAGTTGTCAGTGGCTCACATGCACATTTTCTTTCATAGTGGTCAGCAGTCTAGACTGAATGTGACTTAATATAATCCAGTGTTTACATGCAACAAAGCATTTAATCAGAACAGTGTCATGCCTTTGTGTCCCTCAGCAGCTTTTTTTTTTAAATCTCTGATAAATCCTTTTACATGCCTATCTACAGTACTGTGAAAAAAGCGATTGCCCCCACCCACCCCCTGGTAAATCACGAATTAACTGTAATTAACTTTTTGGGAAGTCTGAGTTCAGTTTCACTAGACACACCCAGGCCTTACTTCCAGACTGTTCAATCAAGAAATCCCTTAAATAGAACCAGTCTGACAAAGTGTAGTAGTCAAAAAGATCCATTAGACACAAACAGAGAGAATGTGGTTCAGTGGTGAACCTTCCCAGGAGTGGCCACCCTCCCAATATTTCTTCAAGAGTATATCGATGAGTCATCCAGAAGAACCCAGAAAAAGAACCAAGAACAACGCCAAAAGAACTACAGGCCTAAGTGTTTGTGATTCAAAGCAATTGGGAAAGTCAGTGGGAGAGTTCCAAAGCCAAAACCACTACTGACCAAAAAGAACACAAAGGCTCGTCTCACATTTGCCACAGACCGTCTTCATGGTCCCCAAGACTTTTGGGAATACATTAGGTGGACTGACAGGACAAAATTTTACCTTTTTGTAACTTATAATTACATCTGGCATAAAACCAACAGCATTTTATAAAGTCAGACATGGTGCTGGTAGTGTGATGGTCTTTGGCTCCTTTGCTCCTTCAGGACCATAAATTCTGTTCTCTACTTGAAAATCCTGAAGGAGAATGTCCAGTCATTAGTTCGTGTCCTGAAGCTGAAGCGCACTTGGGTTATGCAGCAGGACAATAATCCGAAACACAGCAGCAATTCCATCCCTGAATGGCTTGGAAAAACAAAACAAAATGAAGGTTTTGTGGCCTAATCAGAGTCCGGAGTTATATCAGATTGAGATGCTTTGGCGTGGCCTTAAACAGGCCGGTCATGCCTAAAAATCCTTCAGTGTGAGTTAATTACAACAATTCTGTAAAGAAGAGTGGGCCAAAATTCCTCCACAGCGATGTGAAACATTCATTGCCAGTTACCGCAAAAAACACTTGATTGCAGTTCTTTCTGCCAAGTGTGGCACATCCAGTTATTAGGTTTACGGGGCGATTACTTTTTCACGCAGGACCAGGTAGGTTTAGATGACTTTTTCTTTTCCCTTAATAAATAAAATCATTATTTTACAACTGCATTTTATAATTACTTGGGTTATCCTTGTCTGATATTAAAATTTCTTTGATGATCTGAAACGTGTAAGTGTGACAAATATGCAAAACACTACGAAATCGGGAAGGGGCAAATACTGTTTTACCCCTATTATTCTGATTTTATGTTTCTTTATATGGAGCTTTTTGAATTTAACCAAAAATAATAAACTCCATGTAGCTAATAATAGTCACAGTTGGGATCACAAGTTACACTCAGTATGAAATTTCACTTATTATAATTAGTCATAAGTAAACCATATTACCCACTGACAGCAAATTATATGTCAACAAATCTTGCAATCAAATTGCAATTCTCTAAACAGATACTCTATGCCTTCATGCAAATAAACTGATTATCACATGGTTTTCGGCAGCACGGTGGCACACTGGTTAGCACTGCTGCCTCACAGTTAGAATACTATCGCCTTTCTCTCTCTCTCTCTGTGTGAAGTTTGCATGTTCTCCCCGTGTCTGCGTGGATTTTCTCCGGGTACTCCAGTTTCCTCCCACAGTCCAAAGACATGCATGTACTGGGGTTAATTGGCTACACTAAATTGCCCATAGGTATGAATGTGAGTGTGAATGGTTGTATGTCTTTCTGTGTTGGCCCTGCGACAGGCTGGCGACCTGTCCAGGGTGTACCCTGACTCTCGCCCTATGAGGCTGGGACTGGCTCCTAAACAGGATAAGCGGAAGGAAATGGATGGATGGATGGATCGCATGGTTTTCGTTTGAATTGAATAGCTCATAAGAAAACCAGGAGTCGTATGAAACCTTTGCTATCAACAGGTGATAGGATTATTGTGCCTGAACAAATAATTCTTTTATGACTTTATGTGATTTCGCAGAGACTTTACAAACCCCAATTAAAAAGATATAAAACTGACTATTCAATCAATATCATTCAAGCTAACTCAGTGGACATTCACTTTATTTTTAGGCTGAGTTGATGGAGAAAAACACTGTCAGAGGCTTGTAATTGTTTTACATTTTGCTTCAGGACTTTTCCAGCTGTTGATTAACCGTGACCATCAAAGATATTTTCTCTCCAAGTATGGCATAGCATAACAAGCAATGAGGACCTGAAGTACCACAACAAAGAATGACAGTCCCACAACTCAGGCTCTGGTCTCCAGTTTTGACAGTTTAAACTTCAAAGGAGAGAGAAAACGGATTATATGAAGCGCTTCGACTTGTTTTTCTTCCCCAAAGTTGTCAAGCTGTCCTTCAGGCATCAATAACTACATTCAATTTATGTCTCTTGCACTAAACAAGGGTTTGGCTGTATAATGACTACTTGTTAAACAGTGAACTCAAGGCTGCAAATTGGGCACAGGCTGACTGGAAAGTATCAGTCCTAAAAACCTGGAGGAGCTTATATAGCTCGTCCATGTTCACTTAAAAATGTATTACAGTGTGTCATATCTACTAAAACTGTATTACCATGAGAAGCTATGTTTTATAGGCATTGGTTTGGTTTTCATTCTTCATCTATACCATAATCTTTGCCCTAACCCTCATTCATCTGCGCTGCCTGGCATGCTTTTAGAATTTATTAATATAACTATATATTTGCACTGTATAAATACTCACATAAATCCTTACTTAGGGTATCCTTTTCTCCTCCATATCCTCTTGGGGTGATGAAAGACATAAGCACTGACAGCACTGAGGAGGAGATTAATAAGGCCCTCTGAACTTCACACTTGGTCACTCCCGAGATTTCTGCCTGTGAAACTTGAGGGCGGAAAAAAGGCTGCATATTTCTCTGACACTACCTTTGTTTTAAGTTTTCCCCTACTGTCATGCAACAGCTTATCTTAAATGGGGGGGGGGGGGGGG
>VUQJ01015949.1:8944-29803 GCA_015108635.1 Andinoacara biseriatus | reverse complement strand
TTTCTATGGATTTGCATGACTAATAGACAAACGGTTTGAATTAATGTGACCTTATGATTGAAAACACAGTTGAAATGTATGCAGTTGCAATGTGAAATGCTAATTCCAATAAGCCCTTTTCCTATCTAAATAATTTTGCTTTAATTATAACAATGAGCCACAGTTAGATAAATAAATAACTTCACTGTCCTCCCTGGAATTGTGCTGATGCGGAGGCCTGCCTAGGCATTATAAACCTAATTAGCAGAAGATTACTATGCAGTGTGCAAGGCTGTGGTCCAGAAAGACATCATTAGGTCTTCTGATGGGGATATGCCTTCAGCACATTGATTGTTTTTCGCTCCAAGAACAATGCAGATTGCAGACTTTATAATTGGGCTTTCAGGTCACTTGTGACTTCACTTCTACTATGTGTGGCTGATGATCTCCATTCAAACAAAAGAAGCTGATAACAAAAACACATTCCTACTGAGCTCATGGAATTAGGAGAATGTCCATGGATTATGAACCACACCATAAAACCCAAAGAACTACTTAACTATTCATCAGAAATAGATGTTAAAGCTTTAGATGCAGTCAGATATTCTTACAGCAATGACAGCAATGCTGTTTGACTTAATTTAATCTTGTATGGACATTTGGTGAACTGTCTGAAAACACGCATTTTTCAATCTATAACAATAATGCTCAATATAAATACATTTTTATTTATGAATACCATTGAATTTCACATTACCTATGCTAGAGTGTAAAGGTCTCTTAGAAAAAAGCTGAATGTGAACTGCTAGTGGACACAGAGGACCCTGGAAACAAAAATCTGATGTCCAAAACACTGCCATGGATGGAGCTGTTCTTTAACAAAGAGGGTGAGAAAAAAATGTGATCTGCTTTTTGTTGCTCTTTACTTTTTTGGGAGTTTTGGAGCTGACTGAAGAATTGGTTTCTACTTGATGGTATGAATGAGCTATTTGCTTACCATAGCAACTGACCATAAAACTATTAACTCGGAGTTAATTCTCCTGAGGAGTCCCGAGGTGTTTCAAGCTCACCAATCGTCTGGGTGTGGCCCACATGTCAAAACTCTTCTGCTTTTCCCACCTACCAAGAGCTTATGATCAGGTAGAACAGATTGAGTGGCAAATGAAAAGATATGCCTCTAAGCTAAGATCTCTTTTTTTAGACTCCATTGTCAGGTGCAATGGGTAAATCACTGCCAATACTTCACTGCTGTCAAAGTCCATTTTACTTTTACTTCACAGGACCATGTGGCACTTGAAAACATTCACTGCAGCTGAATTCTGGCTCAAATGGAGGAAATTCACTATATTCTAACAGAATATTACAGCTTCAGAATTGGTGTGGGGGATTGCAGTGTGACGTAACAAACAAAACATTATCTGCAAAATGTTGCCAAAGTCTATGAAATGACAACCATATACTGTATAAATCCCAGAAGACAAAGGGAGGCATACAGAGGGATACACTTAAATATGCAGTAAATACATAAATAAATACATACATATTTGGTGAAAAATGAGTTTACCAAAGTGCTTCCAGAAGCATGTCTCATCATTTTGCAGCCATCTTGGGAACACCAAGATGGTGTGCAAGATGATTGGACAGTTACTTCAAGGGCCCCATTTAAATGAATGGCAGAGAGACATAACTCACTGCAACATAAAGAGTGCATGTATAGAATCATTAGCCAAAATGTTTTAAAAGTTTGCCCCAAAATTAACTTTAAAAAGCTTTTTCCCCACTAAATTGAACTTATGCTATAATACTCAATATTAAACATTATGGCCTAATTTGGGGCAGCACGGTGGCGTGGTGGTTAGCACTGCTGCCTCACAGTTTGAATACCATCTGGAAGGCCTGGGTTTGATTCCACCTTGGCCCGGCCTCTCTCTCACTGTGTGGAGTTTGCATGTTCTCCCCGTGTCTGCGTGGGTTTCCCCCGGGCACTCCGGTTTCCTCCCACAGTCCAAAGACATGCACTTACTGGGGTTAGGTTAATTGGCCATAGGTGTGAATGAGAGAATGAATGTGTGTGAATGGTTGTCTGTGTTTCTGTGTTGGCCCTGCGACAGGCTGGCGACCTGTACAGGGTGTGCCCTGCCTCTCGCCCTATGCCAGCTGGGATAGGCTCCAGCCCCCCCGCGACCCTGAAAAGGAAAAAGCGGAAGCAAATGGATGGATGGATGGCCTAATTTACTGATCACTGTGATCAACACTGAGTAAATTCCACATGATTTCAAGTCATGAATAAAAGGATCATAAATTAAAATTATGCCAAAAGAAATACAGCGACCCTGAAAAGGATAAGCGGCAGAGAATGGATGGATGGATAAACATTATTCCATAAAAGTATGAAAATGCAATGGCATGTATCTTTTTATGTATCTATTTACTGTATATGCTTCAGTTTTTAATAGCCCTATAATCTCGTCTCCTGTGGTTTTGTCTTACTTTCTCCCAAACCAAGATTTGTCAGCTTGATAACTGTTGGATCTTGTGATGCCATCACAAATAACACCAACATTCTTTTGTCCACAGTTGAGAAAAGCTGCCTGTGAAATGAAGGCATTTGATTACTATGATACCAGCCCCATTCAGACTGAAGGAAGAATTTCTCCACAACTTGTACCTGATAATGAATTTATCCTCAAGGCTATTTTGGGTTTTAGCATGCTTTGCTTATCAACTAGTTACATTTGACAGCTGTACTCCTCCAAAAACTGTCATAAGGTAACCATCCATCCATCCATCCATCCATCCGCTTATCCAAAGTCAGATCATGGTGGCAGCAGGCTAAGAAAGGCCAGACATCCTTTTCACCAGTCGCACTTTCCTGTTCCTGACGGGAGATCCCGAAGCATTTGCAGGCCAGATAAGATATATTATCTCACCAGCGGGACTAGCCTGGGGTTTCCTTCCAGTTAGGTGTGCCCAGAAAACCTCCAAGGGGATGTGCCCAGGAAGTGTCCATGCCAGTTCCCTGAACCACCTCAGCTGTCACCTTTTGACTTGAAGAAAACCTAATGAAGTGGAAAATCCACAGCTAGATAACTTTGCCCGTACCAGGGAATTGGGGACCCCTCCTGGAGCCGGCCCAGGAGGGGAGTGTGAAGGTGGGTATCTGGTGGCTAGGCCTGTATTCACAGGGCTTGGTCGGACACAGCCCGATAAATAACATGCCCACCATCTCTGAGTACAGGCACTGGGGTTGAATGCAGTGTGAGCTGGGTGGCAGGCAAAACCAGTTATCCTGGTTGTGTTGACCCTCAGCACTGCAGACTGGTTCAAGCAAATGGTCACATATGTCAACCATCAAGCTTTGGTATGAGGTACATTAAAACACAAATCTGGAAATCCATCCACTAGTCTGCTGACTTGTCCTACCTTCATTCGGAACCAGCAGTTATCCAAGACTTCCTGTTCAGTCTACTGGTCAATTTGAATTCAGAATTGAATTTGAATCTTGAATTCAGATTACAAGTGGAGTACAAACACTAGAACTCAAAATTCACCAATACTCGGTACACTCAAATGCATAGTTTATTATAGACAGTTTGTCATAAGCATTGGTAGGAAAATGACATTAGAGAGAAAATGACTTTTTGTTCCATTATCAGTGAAATGAGAGCTGGCCCTGAGATTCAAACAGCAGCACACAGCTTTGGGCGCATGTATCCATCAGCCGTTGGCTTCTGGTTCAGAAATAACCTCAGCCTCACCTTAGAAATGATACTGTTACAAACTAATTTTCAGCTCAAGAAGCCCATTCTTGCCAGTCACAACTCTCTAGATTTCTCCTTCATTATTCACATGAGCACAGAAGTCCCCCCGAAGATCTATGTGATCCCCATGTGATGCCCTCTCCAGGTGCCTGTGAGACCAACCTTTTATGTGTACATATTCATCCTGTTTTGATTTATGCACTTCCTTCTTGCTGTAGGTCAAAAAGGCAGCTTTAAAACAAAAATATTTAATGTTTGAGGCATCAAAATGAATGTCAGGATAACATAGCCATACTCAAATTTTCACTTCAGGGCTTTAAGGTCGTAAGAGTAAAGAAAAAAATCTAACTATAAATATTCTAATGCTCTCTTCTGTCTCCTGCTTGAGTTCCGCTTTGTTTGCTTACTTTGCATTCCTCTATGTGTGTTCATAAGAGGGCATGTTTAATCAGCTTTGCTTGCTGCCCTCCTAGCTGGACTCACCCATCGTATGTCTGTCTCCTGCACCTCGTTCTCTCTGGCTGCCGTTTGTAACAGAACAGTACAGCCCCATTTGAGGTATGATAATCAGCTGATTAGCCAGCGAAGTCCTTCTCCCAGAGGCTCCTTTGTGTGCAAAATCCTCACACTCAATTGACATGTGGACATCATCAAGCTGATGAAATGCAATTGTAATGAACAAGTGAGGCAGAGCATCTGCAGTGGGACCCTGAACAAAAAGGACCCTTCCCTCCTGACATGCTAATGCTGAAAGCTGCTCTCTGCCTGTACTTCCCGTGGGTCCCTCATGGAAATGTGAAGAGATGCATATTCAAACCAGTGCCGTCTGAGGGGGCTAGCTTTACGAAGAGAGGGATAGGAGGGAAAAAAACCCCAGTGTGGACTTGGCCAAATGCTAATTCTGAGACAGATTATATTGCATCACGCGCAGTAATGATCTGACAGTTCATTTGTGAGGAGAGTTCAGGATCTGAGGTTTAATGCTTGGGTGGACGCAGGTGCTGAGCCCTAGCTTCTCAAAGCTGTCAGAGGAAGGCAGGGGGCTGCTGTCAAATTATCCAAGTTAAAAAGGCTGAGGCGCCTGCAAATATGAAAGACATTTAAGAAATTAATGCATTCGTATTCAACACATATTGCAACAGTGTTTCATTAGAGGTGCTCTAGTCATATTAAAACTGACATCTGACCTTTCACATTTCTCTGAGGCACTCTGAAACATTCTTATTACATACATGCATAAGTCAAAGAGAAGGCAATTGTGATAACTAGCCATAATTAAACAAACTGACATTTTAGCACCATCATTTTCCTATTATTTCTCTTCTTTTTGCATTTTGCTAAAGAATAACTATAAAAACCATATGTGTGTAGGAGTTTAGGCGAAAACAGAGAGAATGGAGGTGATGTGACGATCACACACTATCATTTCATCTCCTCATTGTTTTGTCTTAACAGAGAGATTTATTGTATTACCATTGCTTCTTTGTTACTGCATAATCTTGCCTTGATTATGATAAGCATGCATAATGGAGACAAATTCTATACAATTTCCCTGATCAACATTTTCTGCTTTCATGCATAAAACATTTATCATAAACAGACACAAGGAGGAAAGTCATGGGGGCTATCAAAGTCAGGATTTCATAAATTAAGCAAGAACATTTCTCAGCACCATATTTCCAGCACACTGCAGCTTGCAAAGTTCCTCTGAGTAAATCAGACCTTTTCCAGTTTAAATCTTTTAGACATTTGAACGAGTGTAGAATTGTGATATGAAATGCAAGTACAGTTGGCAGAGGTCAAGTCAAATAAACAGACTGATGATGCCATACATATTGTTCTATAAGGATAGATGTAGGTCATTACACCTACAGCTGAGCCATTTTGTGATGACAGGACCTCTGGGCTTGGACCTCAGAGACAGAGCAAATGGGCAGTCAGCAGGCCCCCTGCTTTCTGGGCCTTTTGGGTCGCTGAGGTGTCAAAGTAAGAGGGGGTCACAGACCCTGAAATCTAGCCTCACACACTTCAACACCATCCCTAACCCGGTGTAAGCACAACTAGACCTTAGGCTCTAAGGTGGGCTCCCTCCCACCAGGTGTTCAGGATGGCATACATGTCTTCAGGGTATGGAGTGCCGCTGGCTGCCCGGGACTACACATGGTGCTGGGGGTCAAACATGGAGCCATGCTGGACCAGCTGTCGCTTTGCTGTTTGCCGCAGCTCTGAGCTACACCCGTTGGAGGGGGCCAGATGCGCAACTCAGTCACTCTTCTGCAGCTCACTGCAACATAGGTTTTGCCATCTGACCTCAGTGCTTTGGCATTATTTTGACAAAAATCATTGCAGCAAATAAGCAGACATGTTTGTTATGATCATTGCCAACATTGGTTCTCTGCATAACAGCACAGAGTGTGAACACAGTTCCAGTATTTCTCCAATAATTGACACGGTCACAGTTCTGTGTTCCCATTCTGCATACAAGGGCATCCATTAATTTGAAAAGGCTAAGCTACCATGCTCACACATGTACGCACCTAGATCACAGACTCCGCACTGCTTTGGAAGCAGCAGCACTCCATCTTCTGTCTAACTGCAGCTAAAAGCATGAAAGCAGCAGTGAGATTTCATTTGGCTAACTGACTGAAGGTACTGAGGGAGTAACGCTGGCTGGAGAGATTTATACATCCAGTCTGATGCCTCCTGCTCCCTATAATAAAACAAAAGCTTGTTGTCTCTTCCAATTACAGATGTCAAAATGCTTATTTTGAGGGTTGTGATCTTTTCCCTTTTAATCTGCAAAGATAAAAGGTCTCAGCTTCATTAGCATGTGTTCTCTCCCCCTAGACTCAGATTCCCTGCAAGCAGCCAGCTCAGCCTTACAGACTATTACCCACTCTTGGGGCCATTAAGGTCTAACATTAATGATGTGTAATTAGCATATGATGACAAATAATAACAATGCACACCCATTCAATGTAATGGGGGGGCGGGGGGATAATAACATGGAATCCCACTGTTTCAACCCTACATAAAACTCACAATATCTATGTTTTATTGCCTACGCTGTTGTTCATAGGTATAATGGAGTGGTGTGTACCGCATGTGCATAAATTATTCAAATTAATATGTTTATCGAGAAATATCACAATTACAATACATCAAAGTGCTTAATCTGCAAAAAGCCTGACTAGTTTAATTATGCTCCATGGCAACAAAAGTAAATTTTGATCTAATTTTGAGAGCTACGGCTTTTTTTTTTCATGTATGCATGAAGAAACAAGTAAGATTTTTTTTTTTTTTTGTTAAACCTATGAGTGCAGTAGGCACAGAAATCTCTATATCGGCCCAGTTAATGGGTCAACTATGCAATTACTGAGTCTTTCATTAGCTCATCCTACCTACTGTATATTCCTAATTTATCTATTAAAGATAATGACTGCAAGAACTCAAGTTAAATGAAGGGGTATTAGTAGACAAGTGATCAATTATACTGTAGAACAGAGGCAAAGCAATCAGAAGTGACAGACCGTCTTCAAACGGCTCTTCTCATCCATTAAACAGGCTGCCTGTTTGTGTCAGCTGTGGGTCTGGAAGAAAACCATACAATTAAAGAGACCCCGCATGTTTACGCACACACATTCATATGCAGCTTCAACATGGAGCATCTTGTATTGTGTTTGGGTAATGCAGCACACGATATTTTTTTTTTTTAGTTTCCACATCTGTCACAAAACAACCCATCACCAATTATACTGAAGCACAAACACGGCCGTTTTTGAAATTTGTCGGTTACCTCCTGTAAAGAAGATGGTGGGGCATCTTGGAATCAAACTAATCAAAGCACCTCAAAAGTAGAAACTGAATGAATATATTGACAAACACACAAGTGAGGTGCAGATAAAATAAACAAGTGTGAGACGTTGTGAGACATCCTACTGTTTTTGTGCATTAAATGTGAATGGTGAAGTTTTAAAAATGGCCCGTTTCTTTTGCAAAAGCATGAAAAGGCTTTCTCTGCAGCAAATGCTGCTGGTGTTTTACTGGTTACTGATAACTGTAAAGCCAAGTAAAGACAAGCATGTGTAATAAAATATCAACTGCAAGATTATGAAAAGTCTGACTGAAAAGGAGAAAATATTAAAATGTAGACATGCATGAAGGAAAAGGGGTAAAAAGAAGAACACAGATTTCAGTTGTTTCAAATGGAATTTGCTGTCTGGGAACACACTTATTCTCTTTTTTCAAGCAAGCAAAGCAGGGCTATGCGAAGCCCTGTTTACAGCGCCCAGATCTCAAATTGACTTGCTAATGTTAACTTTTATTCCGTTGCCATGGGTTACCATGTCGTGTGATTTGACACCGAGCTACAGGCACTGCTGATTAGTAGCATCCAGTTCTGTCCATCTCTGTGCATCACTGAACCATCTGGTCATTTATTCACTAATAAGCCCCTAATGGCCCAAATATTCAGCGGCCTGTCATTGTGACATGGCAGAAAATGCCTACATCTTTCAACTCGCCTTGACATGTTGCTTGTTTCACATCAAAACTCGTCATTTACAGGAGAGAAACTCAGAGGGGTAAAAACTTGACCTAATCTGCAGTGTTAACACAGAGGCAAGGAGCTTTGTTATCTGCTAGACTGACTGAAAGGATGTTAATGCATTCATCCTTCTCCACTTCAAGATCTTCTTTTCTGCCACAGGGAGAAGGATATGAGTGCTGTCAATAGGAATTTGATTATGCGCACATTGATTCTGCACTCAAAAAGGAAAGATTATGCGCAGCTCAGACCGTAAGGTGCTGCGAGAGAATGTAACACGCGGCTCGCGGTTGTGCATTGTGTTCACGTCCAGCCTGTCATTTGTCGCCCAAAACATTGACTTTTCGCCATAAATATTTCCAGATGAACAAAGCCAGCTGGGATTGTAATTAGTGGCATGCTACCATAAATTTAACCTTTCCCGGGACACTGGTGGCAACCAATTAACTAGCCATTGAATAAAAAATATCCTCAATTATCTGTCTCATTATGGCTACGTTGGCCTGCATGTGTAAAGAGCAAAGACAATGACCAACAAACCCAAGTTTCTTTTTTTTTTTAACGTTGACTTTTTCTCTTAAAGTTAATGGAGAAAAAAAACCCTAATTCATTATAATCACAGGAGGAATAGCACAAATATGAGGCAATCACTTATCTTGTGTGTGTGAGAAAACATGAAAATACCCCAAAATGTGATAAACAAATAAGGACACGTTAACACAAAATTCTAAATGAAATCCTGAAACAACCCTTTTCTCTATCATTGGTCTGATTGGAGTGTGAATGTGCTTCACGTTGACCGACTGGTTGCAGAACCTCTCTGTCAACTTAACTAGCAGCCCAAGATGGTGTGAATGTATACTTAACTCCCTGTCACTTAGAAAGGCATGCACCCTGAGTCTCCATCAAGACAAGCTAAGTAAGATGGAAGACGAGCAAGCTTTGGTTGGAAAGGAGACGGGAAATGCCACCTTTGGTGAACTCGCCTGGGACCCAAATCTCTCAGACTTATTTGAATGTTGTGCTAAGGGTGAGAGGATACAGAGCGTGTGTCTTTCACTTTCTATTGTAGAAATGTTAGGGCATGGCTGTTTGAGGGATTTACTTCATACTGGAAGCATTCACAGGAAAATCCCTATTCTAGCTCATCTTTTCCCTGTTTAAATCTCCTACCATGCATTGGCATTGCAAACTACACCACGAGGAAAGGAAATCAAATCATCTATGTCTTAAACCATCAGGCTTCGTACAAAAATAAAGTTGAAACGAAAGCCATCTGATAAAGGAAAGCAAGGGGAAAATGTTTTATGTATGCAGTGTCGATTCAGAACAGAATATGAAGCAGAGTATATGTTTTGAGTCTACTATTTTTTTTTTTTTTTTAACCACTTATAATTAACCAAAGTATTCAAATACAAACAGTCCAGCCTGTCTGATGCCACTGCAGCTCTGTGGTCTAATTTATGTAAACTTGTTCCATTATATAGGCTGCTGAGAGCATCATTAAGGTTTGGCTTGGTTTTGGGACTCTTTTAAAGCAAACCTACAATAAAGCCCAGCCAGCTCATCTCATTTGCTCAGTGTGTTGGATGTGTATTCTAATGAATGGCTTACAACAATGTGACCTGCCAGTGCAAATAATTAACCTTAAGTGAAACCAATTACATACTTTTCTGCCATCATGAAAGCCTCCAAAAGCAATCATGTATGGCTTTCTCCACGAATGTTTTGCTGATAAAGAAACTAAGTAGAGGATTTGGGGCTATTCTGTAGCAACAAATGGACACTGAGAAGTCTCTTTATGCTCAGAGAAATATCTAAAGAGGAAGAAGATAAACAACAATTATACTGCTCTCCCTGTCAGCACAGCATGCCTTGGGTCAGTCCATTAGAGATCACTGTTTGGTGCACTCTTGTGCTGGAATAAGAAGTGCACCCGTTTGCGGCCAGGCTTTTGACTGGCAGTTGGGACCTGGAGACTGTGTGTGTTGTGAGCTGCCTGCGAATGCAGACGGGGGATATCCAGACATAAACTTCTGCTGTCAGCATGGGCAATCATGGCACTTCATTGTCCAGCAGCATCATTACAATATGGTTATCATCTGAGCTTGAGTCTGACACCTTCTCCAGGACCTCTCCAATCACCCCCATAGTAGGCTTCAGTACCAGGCAGTCAGGGCAAATCTCTGCTTTGTGCTTGTCTGCCTTAATAGACTGGATGTCACTTCTGCCTGTGGAATGTGCCCGGTCTTCAGCTGTCAGTCAGAGGCGCGGGTGTCAGGCCGGAGCGTGGCTGGAGCCGTCTGGATTAGAGGGTAGTTACCATAGCTGTCAGATTACTGACAGCCTGACACCCCCTCTCCCAACTTCCTTTTATTGTTTCTTTGTTTCTCTCAAACATCCTCCAGATGGGAGAATTACCAACCAGAAGAGAGAGGGAGAAGAGAGAGATAGGGAGTGTGGGGGCTGGGGGGTGGGTGGATACGAAAGCTGAGGCGGGTTTTAAAAGTTCTATGCCACGTTAGTTTTGTGATGAAGTAAAGCGTGCTTGGTAGATTCCCATAGAGGAAGAAGGAAAGGGAGAGAGGATGAAAGAGAGCATTACACCTATTCCCACCTCTCCTTGTTATCTTTGGTATTCATGTCAAGATAGGTGATTGTGTTGGTCATTAGTGCGCCTATACCCAACAGAGTGTCTTAGTTAGTACCTTTGAGGGAAGCTTCATCTTCACCGAATATTCACCTCTATGACTGCACCTGCCTCATTCATCTGGAGATATGTTGGAAATGTTCTTTAATTTCTCTTCCTTTTTGAGACAAATGAACTGGCTCAATGTAGAGATGTAGACAGGCACGATAAAAATCACTTATAATACGATAACCTATGATGAATAATGGAATCCTTCATGGTTTCTGGAAGTATTTTAATGATTGAAGAAACTGTGGGTAGGCTACGGGTCAGCACTTGTCTTTACAATTTTTCATCCCCTCTCATTTCACTGACCCTGAATGGGTGACACTGTCATTCTGCCTTTTCTAAATGAGTGCTGGACTAACACCAGACTCCGCGTTAGCAAGAGAGAGGAAGACTACATCCCACTATCTGGCCTGTTTAAAAGAATAGCCAAAAGGAGGGATTAAAAACAAACACTGTAAACATTTTAGTTGACTGAGCTGTTAAAAATATGACAAAACATATATAAAAGCAAATGCGGCTGTAAAATAATGCATTCTTACCTGCTTCAACTTCCAACAGCCAACAGCGGCAAACTTCAGAAACAATTACACGCATGTAAAATGAAAGGAAATGAGGTCTTATGTTTGTAAAATACACCGATACACTGCTTCAACCTCTGGCCGTTGGATTCTACCATAAAAATAACCAAAGGCAGATTACAGTTTGCCCTGACCTCCAATCTCCTCTAACAAGCCCGGCTACTAAAATCAGCTGTGCCGTCATGTACGGGTAAAGATAATGAGGGTGGCTGCCTGAGGAGAGACTGAATGCAAAACAATTATAGTTAGTTACAGGAGCACAGGTTAATATTCTCTCATGTCCCTCTCCTCACACATTCCCTTTTGTCTTACATCAATCTTAATGAAAGTTATGAGACCTGTCCACAATGATAAGCAGCCACTCAGGCGTACTCTGTGTCAAGGCTCTCACATTATGCCTCCCTTTCAGCCTATGTTTTGCATAGCCTAAAGCATCTATTAAAATCCCCTTGTAAAATTCATAAAACAAAAATGTGGTGGGTCAAGTCTAGAGGGAGCCAAAGTAAGCTGCTTATTAGCAGGGAGTCGAAAACACAGATCCAATTACAGATCCTGAACAAGGAGCACTAAGAATCAGCATTGGGGAATAAGTATTTTCCTTTTCTCTCCCCTTCAATTGGCCTAGGTGCAGAGGAGAGAGAGAGAGGTATCAGAGAGCAAGATCCACGAATGGTAATTACAGTGGGAGTGTTTAGTGCATGAAGCCAGAGTTGGAGCCATTCAAGTACAAACTCATGTAAATCTTCACTTTGCTTCAGATAGTAAATTGGTCGGGTTTAAGAGGAATCCCAGATGGAGAGGAGGAGAGGGGCTGCGCCAAGAGGAGCCATGAGCTCCAGAGATATGTAAAGAATCTCTGTCTGGAATTTAAAGGGCTACAAATTAGACCTGACATTAGCCTTTTTCTTTTACAGAGCCAGCAGAATGTGAATGAAACAGAATAAATAACTATAAGACGGCTTTTCCCCCCTTCTTATAAGATGACATTAATCCTTTCATGTGCAATGACAGCTTACAGGGTTTGACCCTCTCCCCAGACAGCCATATAAAGCCAGGAGATTTCTTAACATCCCACCAAGAACAAGCTTCTGTTAATAAGAGGTCCTGATAGAGGTCTCCACCCCACATTTAATACTTCAGTTTACACCAACCTACCCTGCTCAACAGATGGTTCTTATTAATAAAAATCAACAATACTGTTTCTATTCCACTTAGCCTTTTAATTTTAACTTGAATCATTCTGTATCTGTAACAAGCGGGCAGCACTTTTATATATTTTTTTTCTTTCTGGGTAGTGAAGGCTGAAGTGTCTCTCAAGCGTACAATAGCGTGAGCATTTGAGCCCTTTGAAAGAAAAAAGATCAAAGGCGGCAAGTCCTCCTGCTGCTGCTGGGTTTAAGCTGTAACCAGCACAGACCCTGCTCTCCACATCTCAAATAGCGCATAGTGGTGGGTGGCGAGCTGACTGATTGCCAGGAGTGTACTGTCAGCGTCACTCCCCTCCACAGAGGACCACAATGGGGGGGACAGTGTGTGGGCAGTTGATGCGGACCCCCACGCCACTAGCAGAGGCGGCCAGCATTTCCCGTAATGACCTCAATAGCTAATGTGCTGCGCTCATATTTCGACGGGGTAATTCATTTGCACAAAAAGACAATCAATCACATTTCTGCACACAATAAATTCTGCCCCAAGTTGAATGAATGGTGTATTTAGTTTTCAATACAATCCTGAAAAGTAATTGGGTATTTAAAAAAAAAAAATCTATAGGGCTACAGTGGAATATCTATAAGTTATACTTACAGACGCAAGATGCCCTGCTGAGGCGTGTAATGGCTTCACTTGACAGTGAAAAGGTTTTAAGGTGAGAAACATAATCTAAATTATTACAAATGGGAAAGGCTGAGCTCAATTCATTTATAAAATTAACACCGGTAAGCTTTAAATGTATGAATGATCTGTTTAGGGTTTATTATAGCTACAATATGCTGAACACAGAACTTATAAGAATAGGTTAGGGTGTCAAAAAATAAAATAAAAAAAAAATCTTTACATGGCTCAGTGAAAAATTGTGATGTTGTGGTTTCAGGTCTGGCTTGCGGCCTGTGTTGGCGTTCATCCCTGCCTTCTTCCCCATGTCCTCACTGTAGTGTGAGTCTGTGCTGTAGTGTCTGATATGACGCTATCTCATATTCTATTATATACAGACGTGTATACGTTATATTACATCAGGATACACTAGAGTTATGTCTCAGGCTAAACTAAGTGCAAGGGTCTCACATCCTTAAATAAATGTTAACACAGTGGTATGAGTGAACAGACACTCCTGTACAATTACCAGCCAGGGTTACAGCGCTGACATTATCAGGAGGAAGTCTACATTACAAATGGTACTCCTTTTGAAAACGGTGGCAAAGTGGCCACTTTATATTCCATCACCTTGAACCACCCCCCCCCCAGCCACCCCTTATTTCCCCGTTTTCCAATCAATTCCATCTGCTGCCAATGGACTGATACAAATACAATTTCTATTTGCGCAACAGGATCAGACACAAAGCAAATAAAATCTGCAAGATATGCAGTCCAAAACAACATCTGGTTGTCGAAGTATGCAGATTAATTGGAAGTCTTTGTGTTGTGATTTCAGTTGAGTGCAGTTTGACTAACATCTTAACCTACTTAGTGCAATTAGTGCTTCATTAGAGAGGCTAACTAACTATTGCTTCTCTCCATAATGATGTGCAAGAGTGTAGACATAAAAGTACATAATCAATGGTTTCCAATTACTCCACAAGTGCAACCACTATTTCAAATAAACTGGATAATAATATAGAGCCATTACAAAGTCTAAGGTAGCAGAACCATTTAATTGCAGTGCAGTTCTTCTCAGCTCCAAGATTTTTTCACACTAATGAAGTGTCATACAAAAAAGGCTGTATTGATTTTTTTCACCACACAGCCTCCACCACAAATATGTAATTATCCTTTTTATATCTGGCAGGGGATTAAGGTAATCTATAGTATCTAGCCTTTGCGCTTCCCTGACAGGGCTGTGTGTGGCTTTTACCCTTTTCAAAATATGCAGCTTTTTGATGAATGAACTTTAGACAAAATGATGTTCTGTTCTATATTGTTTTGTCTAAAAACCTGTATTCTGAAGACATCATGCAGCTTGTACAGCTGCCTGAGCTTTCAGTACACAATCATGGCATTTCAAGCCCTGTCATCTATGAGCCAGGCAGTTAGAGGTAACCATCAGCTAACACACACACAGACAGATAGGCTCCACAATCAAACACAAACTCACGAAAAATAGAACGGGCTGCACATTTTTACACACACACACACACACAGACACACACACACAGACACACACACACCTCAGTCATGTCTCTGTATAATCCCTGCCATATATGTACCAGCAGGGAGTGAAAGTGACATATCAAAAACAAGTTTTTCATTAGCTGCCAGGAAGAGGAATGAACACACAGACAGACTTGGCACCTAGTATGATGTCAATACCCAGCCACTAATAGCTCACTCTGACACCGAGCACCAATCTCCTCCAGTGAGAAACATATCTGTCACTTTGTTGACACTGGAACACAACCTTTGCTAGAGATTTGGTGACAGGTCTATTATATACTTTACAGGTAGAATTTTTTTCGGGTCCATAAGAGTAAACCAAAACATTTCATTTAGGAATTCAGCCTGCCTTACTGTTACTTAATTGAAACTGTAATTTTGCATGCCCATGCACTATCTTAAAAGTCCTCTTTGAGCTCTAAAAAGTTGCTATGGGAACTGTATTTGCAGCCCCACAAGGGACTGGTGAGAAAACAGCAATATATGAATGATGAGGATTTTTGCTGTGAAGAAGGGGGGAAGCAAGAGTGGGATATGTCATCTGTATTCCACTGTCAAAAACAAAGAGGAGAAAACACAAAGAGGGCTGAGCAGACAGGAGAATGCTGCTGAAGTTAAGGAGGGGGCGCAGAGGTTGTTCATCTCTGTCTGAGGAAAGCCTACCTGATTTGCCAGCAATAAGACCAGTCATTACTCACTGAAGCCCAGCGGTAAGACTTCTACAGCTCTCTCCTTCCTTTAATACTGACACTCCAGCATCGCCCCCACCCTTGCATGTGTGCAAATGGTGAACTAGGTAAGAGAATGAAGTCAAACCTAAGCGCACGAACAGACATACAACCGCGTAAAGGACATCTTATCAATAGAGGAGGAGGAGCAGCAGTGACCAGATGAGATCACAGTAAGAGGGAAAGTAAGAAGGGAAAAAGAGGGTGGGAAGCAGAGGCTTTCTCATCCCAAATAAGCATCTGTGACGCTGAGCTTGTCAGTATTTTTAAACACATTTCATATAATTTTATTACACATCCAAATTGGTGAAAAGAAGAACTCTATTTGACTCCATCTATAATCAGAAGCAATTTTAGCAGTATTTGTTTATTTTCCCTAGAGGGGAAAAAAAAACAAAAAAACAAGCAATTATTACAGCAGCTCTCGGAGTGAATGAGGCAGAACCTGCCTCAAAGTTTTCTCTAGCCTGGCCAAGATCAGTCTTTTTTTCTGCCATGCAACAGTGTGTTTCAGCTTTAAAATGTGTGCTTTTGTTGTATGTTGGGTAAATGTTTGCGGGTCTTTCTGAATCCGGATTGTGAGTGTGTGACAATGTGTGCTTGTCAAAAACCTTTTTTTCCTCTTTCAATAGGCTGGTAATAAGGTTTTAGTCCGGCAATATGGTGCACCCGATAAGCACAAAGGCCAATAATCCATACAAATATTAGCCCAGGTTTCAGAAATGGCTCAGCGGAATGACAGAATTTGTGTACGTCTGTGTGGCTGTGTGTTTGTTACCCATCGTGTGTTTGGACTGTGCATGTTTGCTTACACGCTTATTGGACCATTTGGAAAACAAGATTTGTAATCAAAATGGACAAACAAAAATAGCTTTATTGGGTACCTGGGATTTTCTTTGTTTTGTGGGCATGCATATTCACAGCTGAGAGAGACTCAGCATGCCCTAGGGTGACTCACATGCAGCGATGTGCATCAGTGTGACACCTATGAGCCGTGCAATTGGATCAAATGGACTATGGCAGGTGCATAAGACCAACTTCTCCTACGATTAGCCTGGAGTGTGAACTTTATTTGTGCATATATTTACTACATTGTGCATTAGTGTACGACCAATCACCTTATGAGCTCTAAAGTGAATGTTTTTTCATTATTTGTTTGTCGCTGAGTTTAGGATTCTGAAGCCATTTTATATAATTTACCACTCGTACTAACTTTTAGTTGTCTGAGCTTACCGTTTCTTCCATATCCTGTGTTACTGCAATGTGATAAACATACAAGTTTACACACAAAAAAGACAAATGTGGTTTACTAGATTTCATTAACCTTTGAGCTGGGGGCTAAATGAAAGAATTCTCACTATCACGGCAAGCAAAATGACCCCTGATAGATATTTGACCTCATTATTCTTCCAGAGCTGGTCTTAGGGAAGCTGGAGTCTCTGTGGTCAACAGCCGCTGGAACAACATGTTAATAGCAGGCTGCTTCTGCCTTGTGGTATGGACAGTTCAAACCCACTAATTTCATTGCAGATCCCCTGAAGGAAATCAATACTTAACTCAGTTAAGGTCAATGCATTTGCACCTTAAGAATCAATAAGTCATTAACCCAGAATGCACAAAAGTCTGCACGGAAACGCACATACAGTATTATGCAAGGCTAGTAGGCAGTCAAGATAAAATATTTTTATCTATTATGAAGTACTATAAGGGAGCCATTCCCAAAGTCCCAAAGTCATTCTAATGCATGAGAACTCATGAAGCCAGAAAGCTGAGCTATCTTCAGCAACAGTAACAACAAGGAGTCCTGCAACAGGCTTTATAGCACGCAGAGAGCTCTGATTGTCATCATCAAGTCTGTCTCAGATTACACAGAGGAACAGAAGCAGCTCAAACTGTTTAAATCTACAAAAGAACTGGGGCAGGTTCTCCAGGATGCAACAATCTGTGTACAAATATACTTACTATAGGAGAACTGATGCTGTAATTTGATTTTTTTTTTTTTTTTTGAAAAACTTCCCACTTTACTTTTAGTTCTTTGCACAGTACTGCGCAGTCATTCCGGTCTTTTTTTCTGGAATGTCCACAAACCTGGCATCACCAGTGTAATCATCTGGATTTCACACAAGGCAAGTGGTATTGAAGTCTAAAAACCTTCCATTTTGATATGTTTCAAAATATTCCTTAAAATAAACAAGCAAAAACAAAACAAAACAAAAAAAAACTACGGTGCCTGAGGCAGAAACAGAAAAATGCAGGATTCGTGACTAAATGGTGGGTGACAGCGCATACAACTCTTTCTGACTGACAGAAAATGATCTCTCTGTCACAGTAGTAAAAAATCATGCTGTGCTACTTAAGGTGATGCCATTTATGTCCTGAGATATCTGATTTTGCTGTAGAATACCTCAGCCAGTCCCACATGACCACTGTTCTCTTTCTTGATCTCTCTCTATGACTCTCAGCAAATAAACACATTCCAGGCAGAGAATAATAAAGTAAGTCCTGTAAAAAAAGTAAAAAAAAAAAAAAAAAGCAAAGCAAAGCCACAAGAGGCAGTGCTGTTGTCCTCATTTGTGGCCTCCAGGTAGCCACTGTGCTACTGTATTAGCCAGGCCAAATCACTCTCTGTGCCTGCAAATGTGGGCACTCAGAAAGCTAGACTCTAATGTAAGTCAGTGGAGCGGACACACACACACACACACACACACACACACACACGCACGCACAGAGTAACCCACGTACACGCATGTTTCTTGGCATTTGTTGCAACTTCAGGCTGAGAGAATTTCTGGGTCAGAGTAATGCAGCTAATTTACAGGGAGAGGTCTGCAAACGAGAACATTCTTGCAAGTGAGCAATAGTCGCCATTCCTACACATCCTTTACAAAACAAAAACAAAACACAAAACCAGACACATCCAAAATGTATCCTGAGATTACGAAACCATGTTTGGACAGATATACTCCCTTGTGTGCCACAGAGCTTAAAAATCTCCATCAGCTCCACAAAACATTAATGCACTCATATACTGAAGCATAATGCCATGCACATTAAGTACTCAGGTTCAATGCTGCTGACTCACTTGGTGCTGATTCTACTGTGAATGATTTCAGCTAATGATTTGTTTCTGTATAGAACTCTTTTAAGAGCTGTTATTGATCCGTCAAGTGTGCTAGGTCTGTGTGCCTGCCTAAAGACAACACTGGGCATGACACATCTGTCATTATGCCTACATGCGTGACAAACATGGTAAAAACCAACCCAGTGACAGCAGCATACCTAAAAATAAAATTTGAAAACACTGATGCATATTTAAGCCCCAAATCCTCTTTGAAAAGAAATACTCAAGAGAAAAGGCTCAAGGGCAAAAGGTAAGCAACAATCCGTAAAATGCTTTTTTTTTTTTTTGGACAATGAGGGTCACAACCACAACTACCTGAATAAATTGTGCACAAATTGCAATGTCTTGCAGTTTATATGAAAAAAAAAAAAAGTATTATGTAAAGTGTGTATAAGAGCGGTCCGAGAGTATGTTTGTGTGTATCAGATCTAAGTGCGTCAGCAAGTTGTGGCTGTCCTCATTGGTCTCAGCTGCCTGTAATTAGGGTGTATGCTAAGAGTGCAGGAATGAAGATCCCACAGAGACTTTTGTGACAATGATGCACAGGCACAGAGGATGCTTTCATTCCAACAGTTCTGTGTACCACTGCACTTTAGATACAATGGCACACAGAATTAGGCTGTTTTCCCAGTAAATAAAAAACCCCACAATGTCACATTTCTGTTTGCAAAACGAAAATGACATTAAGTTGTGAACAGTTGTGGCACACATGATGTCAAAAAGCAAATGCTCATTTATTTTCAAGAACAAAATCAAAAACAGCAAAGTCCTTTAGGAATAAGATATTCACATCATCCATCAAATAAACAATTAAAAACTCACATTTTTGTTTTTCTTTTTAGCATTTATTAAAATTGGCAGTGTGTGCTAGCAAGACTAAACCTGTATGATTTAACATGCACTATATATAAAGTAACCTTTTGCTTCCACATGCATATGAACTTGAGTGACATCCCATTTTTAAAGGGTAATATGTCAGCCCACCCTTTGCAGCTATAACAGCTTCAGGTCTTCTAGTAAGGCTTTCCACAAGGTTTAGGAGCGTTTATGGACATTTTTGACCATTCTTCCAGAAGCACATTTGTGAGGTCAGACATTTATGTTGGACAAGAAAGCCTGGCTCACAGTCTCTGCTCTAATTCATCCCAAAGGTGTTCTACTGGGTTGAGGTCAGGACTATCAAGATTTTGACTTCCTAACTCAAACATCTGGTGAAATAACTAAATAACTCAAAATTGAGAAAATAACTTGAAATTTTGAGGTATGTTTAAAAATTGAAATAATAACCCAAAGGCAAAAAAGATGTTTGTTTCTTTTTTTCAGTGGTGGAAACATGCACTACTATTACCAATAGGTGGTAATTCACAAATAAGCTGTTAGCCAACAACCAATAAACAATAAAAATAGAAGAGGAACACATCACCTCCAGTGGCTCGACCTGTATGACACTGGTAGAGTGGTAGGACTAAATGTTACTGTACAAACAGGAGTAACATCCAGAGGTGCTACAGTCATGAAATAAAATTACAGGAGCACCAGCAGTATCCCTCAAATGGCTGGTCTTCATGGAAGGACACAATGGCAAGAAAAGAAAAATGGAAAAGTTATGACAATAATGGCATAAAGCATCCAGTTCCAGATACTCAAGGTAGGCTTGAAAAAGTAATAAAATGCCTTTGTTTTACAGAGCTAAAGACATATAAAAATACACCAACATCTATCAGCTTGCACCTTCTTCAGGGTAGAGAGACACAAAAATACAAACAGAGCAATTACAGCTACACTCACCACAGGTGTGAAACACTGATTATATGCATCATGTTCTTTAGCCTCTAGGGGCAAATATAGCACAATATATCTGTAATCTTTAAGGGCATCGTCCAGGAAGTACAGAGCCCTCTAAACAGTAATATAGAACAAATACAGTGAAGCCACAATAATATTACCTATACAGCAGTGTTAGTGATGAAAGACAAGATTATAAGTCATTGATAGTCAATAACAAAAAAACAATGATCCTAATAGAGGAGACAGTTATTGATTATAATAATAAAAAAAAAAAAAAAAAAAAGAAGGAGAAGG
>VUQJ01015944.1:2906-16517 GCA_015108635.1 Andinoacara biseriatus | reverse complement strand
GTCTCATGTCTTCCTCCTGAGGCACAGGTGATCCAGGCAAATGTAACAATACAATTAAATTAAGTACCCTTTCTGTGCTGTTTGCCCAGCTGTGCCATTTAAATTCAGTATTTAATAAGCAAAAAGCTCAAATTCCAACAGCACAAAATACTGTCAATTTAAAACATTTAAGAAGCACTCTGAGAGAGCAAACCTGTGCCAGCATTATGTAGGAGTAGGTAATGGATAATAGGCAATGATTTATAAGTAACTGGGCACGAATAACTTAAGCTTGTTATATAATATACTGCAGTATATTTCTAACTAACTAGGCAGCTCATTCTCTTTTTCTCGGCTGTCTTTAAAGATAAAACACATTTTGTGGTCAACTTGAAAAAAAGGCAGATGTGAAACATAAAAGTGAGGTCAGAGGTCAACTGTGACATAATATTTGTATGCAAACTATAATGTGATATTTAGTTAACCCCCATATACCAGCATCATTTCCTAAATGTTGCCAATACAAACAAAGTTAAAAGTTAAAGTTAAAAAGACATTTTATGAAAGTTTGACCTTATTTGACCTTGAAGAAGAGGTGAGAGGTCAGCAGTAGACTTTTGGAGTTTGAGAGTTAATAAATATTTGAAAATGACTCCGATCTGTTCTGCAGCATCAGGTTAGGGTTGATCTTTTCACTCAGGAGTGTGGCTGCTCCGGGCTGATCACCCCACCCCAGCAGATGAACCGTCATTGGAAAAGCTAACAAACCGTGAATGTAATTTCTGCAGTGACGGCCTGCATAACTGCATAACTGCATAACTGCATAACTGCAGGACGTTGCAGACAGCAGCCGTGGTGCGTAGCTGCAATTCAACAAGCTGAAAGAAGAGGCTCCACATCTTTGTAGGGAAGTCTGAAGTCAACAATCAGACAAGTGGTTGACACACAGTTGGAATATTTCTAGGATTATTTTGGGAGTATTGTGATGCTTTGAATATGGTTTCTCTTTTATTTAGTTGATGGTAGTTTTCACTCTGAAACAGCAGTGCTTTAAGTAGGAATGGAACCGATTCGGGGGTGGAGGTTATTTAGCAAGGGCAGGAACATGTAGGCCAGAAGGGGGAACACCCCCACACCGTTGGAAAATCACACCCTGGGTAACAGGATCAAAACATTCAAATGCTACAGAATTATTTGCCCCACAACTATAAGAATCCCAGCAGCCACACTGGTCTATTTCTGGAGACAGGAAGCTGTGGCTATACTTGTGAAAATCTCAATAATGATTTGTCGCTACAATAAGGCTGTTTTCCTCTGCAGTCTGTCATACTGAGGCCATTTTTTTAAATGGCGGATTAGAGGATTGAAAAAAAAGAGCAACAATAAAGTTGCATACCACAGGGGTCACCTTCAGAACCTGCTTGTGGTTATTCCTATCATTAGCATGACTGTTTCGTGCTGTCCTGCTCCAATTAGCACTGACACAACCTCTGCTCTTATGACTGAGCAGTTCAAACTGCCCACTGTTAGTGTAATTCTCATGCCGATGAACTAATGTGAAATATGGCAACAGATGCAGAGAGCAACAACTGAACCACATTATTCTGGACCCAAGGGCCATTAAAGCCATAGCTATTAAATATAATTTGAAAAAATTTGCTTTTTGGCGCATAGAATAGCAGGTTGTGAGGTATTATTATAATCACTACATTCCCCAGAGTGGCTGCTTTCTGCAAATGTTATTGCTATTTGTATATGCCTTTGTGAATGGGCTTTAGGATGCGTAGCTTTGTTTGTGAATGCTTTATGGGAGGGGGTATTTCTCTTCAGATGCAGGGGCAATCATTGCTCTTGCCTGGCTTTGTTTCCTTTTGTGCGAGTCTGCGGTAATTATAGCTCACATGGCTTGGGCTTATTGTGGATTCGGTTGGAGAGAATTTATTCATATGAGAACAAGTTTGATTTGCTGCAGCTGAAACGCACACTGAGAACAACATGTGGTTGAGCCTGCAATGTGGCTGATGGTCACAATGTTTGCAAAAAATGCTGCTCGGTCACCTTAATAAATTTCATGGCAAATAGTTTAGCATTCACGTTGAAGCATCAATGTAAATTTTATGAATGAAAAATTGGTTGTAAGTTATTACTTTAACTTCTTTGTGGTTGACATTGACATCACCGCCGAGCTGAGCTGATTTATTTGGCCAAAAAGGGCAGAGAGGTGGTCAGGGGCGCTTCGGTGCCCATGTGGTCGAGGCCGGCAGCTAAAATCTGAAGATGCAGAAGGAAGACGTTGTGAAGATGTGCTTATTTTTTCCCAGTTTCCGCAAAAGGAAGAAGTCCGGCGGGGGTAAAAACAGGTCACATTAACTTGTGACTCACAAAAATTACCATGACACTAAAACCAAAACAATGACCTCAACATTCTGTGGTTTTGGCTTCTTAAACAAACACCTATTTTCTTGTTTTTTTAGTCCTCTTCAGCAGTAAAAAGATTGTTGGATTTAGATTGTTGATCAACCAAAAAAGCAATTTGTATGAAGGTAGAAAATAATGTATTGATTAGTTGGAGGTTGTGCAGCTTTGAGATAAATGTACCTTTAAAAAACTGTACTGTAAATGTCTGTCACTGATTTCATTTTCATCTTTTAGCCGCTGGCTGCACATTTGAAGAGGACTCGGACCCTAATCTGTGTGACTTCACCCAAGGGGAGGAGGATGACTTTGACTGGCTGTTGTTTAGGACGCACAGTTCACCTTCTGCCAACTTTGACCTGCTGAAGGGTGAGTACTCTGCGCTCCTGGTCCTCTGTCCTTTTTACTTGACAGAGTTCATCCGACACTGAAATATACGGCAAGCAAGAGTTCACGGGCCGCGGCAGCAGAAGCCCAAGCAGGAGCTGGTGTGGGCTTCTTTTAAAATGGTCTTCATGTTTGAGAAATATGCAGACTTGTTTGCATCAATGTGACTGGTGTATCGGCCTTTGAAAATGTCCTGTCTCCATTATGCATCAAATTTAATGAAGCACTCACCCCAGTTTTATCTGCTTCCTGCTAACCCCAAGGATAATTTTATGTTAACCAGCCTCACAGGACTAATGGAAACCAGCATTTCCCTGCCATCATCCTCTCCACTGGCGGTTGCCAGAGGGTGATGGCATGCATAGTTTATAAGGCGCTCCTCCATCTCTGCATTAACAAATACCTACAGGGATCTGACAAAGAGAAGATTGCTGTTTCAGCTTCTCAGCATAAAATACCAGTGGCTGCACTGCTCTCTCTGGTAAACTACTTCTACTGGGGGAAACTTGCAATATGATTAAGGAATTGACCTCCCTCGGGTTTTAGCAATCAATCAGTGTGTGATATGGTAATGAGAATGTAACAAATCCATGACACAGACATACATCTAAGTGTTCATTTTACAAGAGCAGGAGAGAGGACTTGCACGCTCAAAAGGAGGAACAGTTTCTTTAAGCTTCAAAGAAAGCACTCGCATTATTTGCTGCTAGAAGAGAGCTAATTCAGTAGACATAAAGATAGGGTAGCTAAGAGGAACAGATGGAGAGATGACAAGATAGGATACAATCAGATACATCATCTAAAAAGAAATAAATGCCGGCTTCAGGGAACATTCTGTCCATTTGGAACCTATCAACTCAAGTAGCCTTTGAAAATGGTCAAAAACATCCTGCAGGGGTAATTTAGAAGCCGGCTACTTGTGGTTTTGATTTAAAGCATTAAAATCGCTTCTTGTCTGCAGGTGGTTATCCAAATACAGTTCTGAACTCGATAAATCTCACATTTAATCCTAAATCACTCTTCATTCAGCCCCACATCATCAGCATTCGAGTGAGAATCTGCCTGCAGCCGCCATCCAGTTCACAGCAGGCAATGAGATAATTAATACTTTTCCCTTCGGGTTTAATTAAAACTTACTGCCGTGGCATTTACAACAATCCAGAGCCATCAGTGGAACAGACCTGCACAGGTGGAGTGAGGCAGGTAGCAGAATCTGCACACGGCGGCTTTGAGCATCAGCCCGCGATCGATCCAAGGACCGGAAGACAAACTCTGTCTAATTTATTAGCCGCTCATCCTTCAGCCCCGCACCAGAACCAGTGTATTATTCATGTTCTTCTCCTAATTGCTGTCACTGTATATTGACAGCAGCGTTCCTTCATTGTGTATAACTTGACATTTTCTCTGTGTTATTTAAGGTGGATAATCGTACCACAGATACAGGCACAAGAAGTTTTTGTCTTTTTCTCCTCCTCTCCTACTTAATCCCCTTGTGTTGACTTCTAACCATGTATCACATTGGGCAGCCGAGGTGGGGGGAATAACAAGAGTTTATGAGATAAGGCTATTTACATTGGACCAGTATTAACTTTGCGGGGCTGAGAAATTGGTGTCGAGGGAAGATTAGTAAACACAGCTGAGATAGCAGCAGCTTGTGGCTCCCAGGAGAAATTAGAGACTACCGCTCCCATGAAAGACAAAATAGTCTTATAAAAAAGGAAAAAGAAGGTAGAAGGCAGTGAGATCTTAACGAGAATAGTCTTTTTTTTTTAAAATCACATCCTGTTTTATTTGGAATTAGACTGGAGATTTCTGGTTGATATTGATAATCTTCAGCTCTTTTGCTTAAATGAGCGAGTCGGGCGTTCAAGGATGATAACCTTGTACAAGAAGAATGTGTTTGCATGTCAAGTGTACCTCATTCTCTGAAAGCCAGATTCATTAGCTTGAAAAGTTATGGTTCTGCTGCAATATTCATTATACTGTATCAGGGTCGCCTTAAGCAAAGAATCCATTAAATGGGGTTAAAAACAGCTAATGGTGATGTATCTAGCGCTCCTTGTTCACCTTGTTGGTGGAAGTGAACTGACGCCAAAGTGTCCTTGGATCAGCAAACTGTGCAAAGCTGGCAAAGTACACATGAAAATGTAACACCCAGTAGGAACAGTTAAATGAGGAGCTGGCCATTACATAACACTAACTGGCACAGGGACATATTTGGAGAGAGGAGCGAAAAACTGAATTTAAACCCTGGTGGCTCCTCTCAAAATGCAATTGAAATTCTTGAATACTTAAGAGTTCCTTCATCTAAGGAATGCACCACTGGTGAATAGGAAGCTTCCGGAATAACACAACACAAAGGGTGGATAATTGACCTAAGTGGCTGAATTTAAAAGGTAAGATCCTTCAGTTGATTAACAGCTTGAATAAGATACTTAAAAAAATTTTTTTCATTAAAAGAGGTCATTTCTTAGCATTGTGTGTGTGTGTGTGTGTGTGTCTGTGTGTGTGTGTGTGAGAGAGAGAGAAAAGTCTCCAAATAAAAATCTTTGTATTCTGATCATCTGCATTGTTATCAATATGATGCAAAACCCCAGCAGCCTCAAGTCTCTCTCTTAAAGCTTTACACAACTTTCTTCATGAAATCAAAGTGAATTGGTGTACTTTCTGTAGCCTCAAAATTATACCTTCATGTTTTGAGGAAATTTGCTATAACATTATTTCTGATGATATTGGGGGAAAAAAAACATTTTGTGTTATTGTCTGTCGTTGCTGCTTGCAGGCAGCAGCATTAATAAGTGCAGTGATGCAGTGAGTCACTGTCATTGATGACAGAAGTGTGAATCTCCTGAAACAAGGTGCCAGCAGCATTATCGGCACACAGCACAAGATAAATGTAAGCACAAAAGTAGTGCAGCAAGTGTTAGAATGGGAATATTAACAATAATGTGACTGGGCCAACACGGTGGAGCAGTGGTTAGCACTTTGGCCTCACAGCAAGAAGGTCTGAGTTCAAAACCACCTTGGTCCGGGCCTTTCTGTGTGGAGTTTGCTTGTTTTCCTCCCACAGTCTACAGACATGCAGTGGGGTTAGGTTAGTTTAACATAAATTACCTGTAGGTGTGAATGTGATTGTGAGTGGTTGTCTGTCTGCTGGTGACCTGTACAGGGTGGACCCCGCCCCTTGCCCTGTGACAGCTGGGATAGGCTCCCCCCCGCGACCCTGAAAAAGCAGAAGAGGAGCATGGATGGATAACACAACTGTGTAACACTGTATTTTAGCCTCGTAAATGTTCAGGAGATATTTTGCAAAGTATTGGAGGCTGATGCGCTGCTCTCATTCTAATGTCGGGGCTGATATTATCACAGATGATATGCCCTATGTACAAAAATGTGAAATATTTCATACAAACCTCACTCCTCCCTGTCCCCCTCAGCAGCCGCACAGACCGGTCTCTCTTGGATGTGCAGTTTTTGGGACATTAGTTTTCAGCTGAGTCACGCAAAAATAACTCTGACAGTACTAAAACAAAGTGTTGAATATGCTGCTGCTTTATTCGCAGCATGCTTTGCATGCTAATTCCTCATTCTCCTCTCATCTTTTTTGTGTGTGAATGTTTTCTTTCCAGCAGCACGCACCCAGTGAAGGTCCTGAATCTGTCTAAATCCAGCCCTGTCTCTGCATTTCTGCTGCACCGCAAAAAGCTACAGAGTCAATTGATTGGCCCTGGAGATGCTTTCAATAGACCTTATAGTTCGATGGGACCTCAGGTTAAGACTTATGTGAAGCTTGGCTTTAAGCATTGTTGCAGAGTCACAGTCTGGTCAGTTGGCATGTACTGCAGCTGCAAACACAGTGTAATGACCTTAACAGAGCTAATTCATAAAGTTAAATGCCCGTCCAGCTGAACTGTATTTCAGCCTGATTTCCTCTGTCGGGCAGCCGTTCTGGTCTTTATCTATCTCCTCTCACCCCTGTTTGGCCTCAGCCACACACCACAGACCACATTATGGTGTGTATCGCTGAGAACGACCTGTGATTCTACTGCATGTGTGAAAAGATGAAGCGGAGCGAAGCAGATACATCTACCACAGGAAAAGTGGTGTTATCAGAACCTTCCAGCCATCCTTACTGGTTTAATAATCTATCACATCAAACATCTTTTCCACCTCTCCACCCTTCCCTCAGGTGCATTTTGACTTGTCGCGGGTGGAGAGAAGGCTTCTATCGCTGTAATACTACTATTATTTTATTTTAGGAGAAGGTGCATCAGATGCACAGCTGCTTTCCATTTTATGTTATTTTTTAATGTTATATCCTCTGATTAACCTATTCAGTTTAGAACCACTGACACATTATCAAGGCGCAGCATTCGGTGTTCTTGATCTGCCAATATGTGGAGCTGCCCACTGCGGCGGCAATAATGCAGCAGCTAAAAGTATTTTTTTATGTGAAGATAGCCATTTGATTCAAAAATTGCATCGATGCTGCATAACTGATCATTTATGGTGGCAGGAGACCGTTCTCAGCCAGAAAATGATGGGACGGGATGTTTGTTCAAGCCGTCTCTAGCAGGAGGGTGAAGAAGTGCATGCTGGAAGTAAACTCATCATTATAGAAAGACTAAGATTTGTTTAACCTTAATCCTTAGAGAATATATGTTAATCAAATTAATGTCTGGGAGAAATTTCATGTTTACTGATTATTATTCATTAGTATTCATGTTTGTGTTATCTTCATGCATTTTTGCATCATCCTCTGATCATCCTCGAATCAAGCTGACTTCGGCCTTGTGGATTGTTTTGGCTGAAAGATGAATGAACCCAGATGTTCTTCTGGAGTGTTTTGGGTTTTTTTTCAATAGACAAAGCGCAAAGTGCTGGATCAGCACTTATTATCTTGCCTGTTATGGTGAACCAGCGTTCTAGTATTATTATTCCCCACTGACTCCCTGTTGTAAGAAGGCCCACAGGCTCTGAAGGCAGGTGGTTTATCTGCTGCGTTCTGTTTTGTCTCTGCTGGGAGAGGAGAGGGGAGACCGAAACCATGCATTAGGAACTGTAATTTCATTCTGTCTTTTCTCTTTGGACTAAAGCTGGTTAAAACCTCTTCTGTGTCAAGATGGTTTCTGCAGAGCTGCACGTTTTTGCGCCTAGCCTTAAATAAGTAGTTTGAATGCCTGAACCTAACCGAGCCATGAGTGAAAATCACATAAACAGTGAGCATATGTGAAACTTAAAGGTGTCCCAGAGATAATTCAAACTCCAATATCCTGTGCGAGAGTCGGATGTATTTTGTGTTTGCAGCTCGTTAATGTCACTTTTGATATCTCATATGTCAATAGCTGATGGATTTGTTTGTTTGGAAAGCCAGACCTCCCCTTCCCTCTTTGAAAAGAGAACAGTTTCTCTGTGATGTGTTGCAGTGCTTTTCTGCTACTCATATTTTTTTTGGGGGGGGGGGCACACAGATCTGAAAGAGTGAGCAAATATATGAACCCCAAGGTCACGGTTGAGTAAATCTTAATAAAAAGTCATGTAATAGCCACAGTGAGTTATCTGCTTTACAGAAAAGTCTCGCCTTCAAGGCTAAAACTGTGTGATGATGAATGAAATTAGAGATGAGATAAAGCAGTCTGTTGTTTATTTTCGGGGATGGTGATGCATCTTTTGTTCATGAAGGGGGGGGGGCAGCCTTTTGACATTACAGAGCTATATTTATTACTTGGCTTGGGATACAGAGGACGGCTGTTCCCTTGAACAGAGACATGTCCAGTCTTCCGGTTTTAGACGCTGCAAACGTTCCACCAGCTGATTTCACTAATTAACACACCTTCAATCGGAGAGGGAGGAACTAATTAGTGAAATCAGCTGTGGTATTTGCTAGAAAACCTTCCACAGCTTGGAAGGGGAAGTACTGGCGCACTGGGATAATTGCTTAAGACTCATTACCTCAAGGCAAAGAACATCATATTCATTGATCACTGATGTATAATATAAATGTCTGAGAGCCCAGTGTCGTTTTAAAGCACCTCAAAAATGCCCGTAACCACACAGAAGCTTTTAAAATATAACAGATTAGTTGAATTGTTATTCAGGGAAGCGAGCATCAGCTCCCTTTATGCCTTCTCAACAAGGTAAGGACGATTCATTAATGTGAATGATAGAGACACATTTGGGAAAAGCAGACATTTTGCCAGTCACTGAAGCCTGCAGTCCAGCTGAAGTATGTGCCCAGCCCCCCCTTCTTTTCCTGTTTGTTTTTCCCTCACCCACACGGACACCCAGATGATAGGAAGGTATGATAATGCAGCATCCCTTTGGCACTAGTTTCTGTCTAATTAGTGTCACTTTAGAGGGACGGCTAGAGGGCTTGCATGTGGAAGGTTGCAGCTTAAACAATATAATTGAGGCTCTCTTGGAACTGTAGCCAAATAGACTTTCTAGGTGGACCACCTTAACTCAGGTGAGATAAAATAGCCGGCCACTCGAAGAGTATATTAGTATAGCTTGTGAAAAAGGCGATGTGGGTGACAACTGCAATAAATTTGGATTTGACAGACTTGAGTAGCTTGAGATTTTTCCCCTGCTCTTTTAACAATGTAATGTACTCATATTTGTCTTTTCTAGTCTTACTGACCACTCATAGCACTTAAGACTACAAGTCACATTTTAATCATGCATTCATATAGCTCTTTATCTACCTCATACCCATGAACAATGTAGAATCCCCTGTTAACCTAAGATGGGTGTCTTTGGACTGTGGGAGAAAGCTTTACTAACTGGAGAAAACATACTTCACAATCAGCTGTAAGTGGTATAATTGCAACATGGAAGCATTTTCAGCTGTGTTCAAAACCTCCTCTGGTATTAACATCTGCACAAAAACTGTGCACCAGGAGCTTCCTGGCATGGGTTTACATGGCCCAGTACTTTTTTCAATACATTCCTTTATGTTGATGGGCAGAATAAAAGTGCTTCCATCCATCCATCCATGCATCTATCCATCCATCAGCAATCCATCCATGCATGCACCCATCCATTTATCCATCCATGCATCCATCTATGCATCCATGCATCCATCTATGCATCCATGCATCCATCCATCCATCTGTAGTTCTAGTTGTATGAGACTATAAATTGAGCTCTTCTGCAAAATGAAAAAAAATTCATTTGTTGGGATTGCTTACATCACTGGTATCACAAAAAACACTGGTCTGCTAAATAAATACGGTGGTACGTAACTATTCAGAATATACATACACAAAATACGTATGATGCCTTCAGTTTATGTTGTGATGCACTTTTCTATTTCCTCCGTTCTCCACTCTCCACAAGACAGAAGGGGTCATTTGAGGGCACTATATAGCATGTAATAATACTCACTAAACATTTGGGCAGCACTGCAAAATAGCTAACGCAATAAAACTTAATAGTCCAGTATATAGTAAGCAGGGAGTGAGTTCAGACACAATTCTGAGAAATGGGGTTGGAGAATGTGAGCGTGGCCATTAATAATGGCCGACTTAAAGATTTTGTTCAATGTCAAAACTGACCTTTTGGTGATTCAAGGTTTCAGCCAGCATTAAGTATGTTTGAGGTGCAAATCGTAAATACACATTGTTTAAACTACTATTTTCATGTAAGTGCAACACAAAACCCAGTTAGTATGTTGATATTGATTTTCAACTTCAGTGTAAGCTCAGAGCACAGAGCTGCAGTCAGAAGGATACTTGCAAAACTGAATCTTATATCACTTAATCCAGCTGAGGCTCTCTGCTGCGTTTTTAGTAAGCAAAGATTAACAGAGTTAAGCATCTTTGTGAATCAACTGTGAATGCTTGAATTAAGTTAAAAGACATTATTACTACGGCCCGCTGTCTTTGAACATGTTCTTTAAATATTTGAAGCTTTCTTTCTTCTTTTTGATATCCTCCTTTTTTCTGCTAATCACGCATTCTCTCTTTGGCGATCCGGAGGTTGGAATTAGCTTTGTATGTGTGCCTATGTGGACGGCTGTGTGTGCAGCTGGATATCTCCCAACCTCTGTGTGCTCTTCTCTGCTCCTCTTTGCTCCAACTCTCTCGAAATCTCTGCAGATCACAGGCCCTAGAAAGTTGTTTGAAAGCAGAACACATAGCCAGTTTTCAAATATTTCTGAAAATTCTGTTTGTGCACAGGCCTGAATTTAGCTTTCGCAATACATATGAATTAGAAATGGGAGAGAACATGTAAAGATAAGGAAAAGATACTCATTTATGGCCACAGTAAGTAATTCATGAGCCATATACCAGTTTTAATATAGAGGGGAAAGTGTGTCTGATCTTTTGTGAGCACTTGAACACTGGCAGATGAGATGCATGCAGATTTGTTACTTTGATAACATTTTATTAATTTAAAATTGTCCATAGCTTTGACGGCTCTAATGGTATTTTGCTCAAAGCAAAGACCTCAGGGAAGTATTCTGTTACTCTGATACTATTAGCCATTGATAGTATCAGAGTAACATAATGGAATCATGGAGATCTTTACTTGAATTTTTGATCTAATTTTGCCCAAAACATCAGCAAACCTCATCAAGATAGTATCTGATGTCCCGCTGTTTTGCAGTCTTTGGGTGGACACCAAAACATAATGACATTTGGGGGTTAGTCTGCCTGTATTTTGTTATGACAGAAGCACAAGACTGATATCACTGTTGCTATTATAATTAGTGGATAAAAAGAGTGTAGTAATTAGTCAGGTTTAGGACATTGTGATTGGGTCATTGTAATGTATGTGCATTTTGTTGTTATTTAGGCTTACTCTGCATAATTATGTATGACACTGTGCCTCATAAATAAGCCCAAACATGAGCTTATGACACAGTGGACCATAAAATAGGTGCCTTTTGTGTTCAGCTCTGTTGCTAAAGGTTAGGAACTGGGTCCTTATCAGCAAATAAAGGTTTGGCAAACAAACTTCTCAGTTAATAAACAAAGTTTTTTATATTGCAGAACACAAGGTTGTGTACACACCAGTTATATCAATATTGAATGATGCTACAGTGTTTAATTTACAGCCAAAGCAGGAGGCAGTGTGCCATTTAATCAGCCTAATAAGAAAGGTACTGAAGTAATCGTGGATGTGCCCCTGTCTGGCTTTGATATCTGTGACTCAGAACACAAAAAGTTTACTTTTTAAATACCTTTACAAATCCTTTGTCAATCCTTTTTAAATGATCTCTCTCACAACTTAAACAGGATGTATTATGCTGTATTCCAACTCTGCAGTTATATTCCTAGATTCTGCTAGAAGTTGCATAAAGACCCTCACTTTGTCTAAAACAAGCCGTTTCCTCGTGTTTAAGCCAGCTTTCTTCTGATTGGCTGCGACACACAAACAGAAGGTTTGAATGGCAGGTGGTTGGGGCTTCTGTCCTCATGCTGCGTGCCTGAGTATCGACTCTTGCTGATATTATACACAATGCCAACAGTTGTAATTCCTGTCCAACACCTTCTTCTAGCACGCTTATAAATGATTGAACTTCACATAAAAATACCACTAGGTTTACAAGAAACCGTTGATCAGTCACAGTCCACATCGTGTTATCACCACGGGCTAAAGATGGAAGATACGAGCACTAAGAGGGCACATTTTGCTGACTTGCTGGCCAGGTCGCACCTGTAGGTGTTTGTAGCTGCACCGAGCGGGAGTTTTCCCCTCATAGCTGAGAGGTGCCCTGGACGAGGATTTAGGGCAGGGATCCTCGCATCCAGGCCTCGAGGGCCGGTGTCCTGCAGGTTGTAGATGTGTCTCTGCTTCAACACACCGGCCATCGAGGCCTGAATGCGAGTTTCCCTGATTTAGGACAAAGTAGTGCGTACTTAATAGATGTGCATTAATGTGCTTCTTCTTGAGCCACTCCTCTGATGCCTTGACAGTATGTTTTGGATCATTGTCATGCTGGAACACACATCCATGACCCATCTTCAGTGTTCTGTCTGAGGGAATTTTATGGTACGTGGTCCCGTCCTTTGGCCCCCTCAGTGCAGTAAAGTCATCCTGTACCCTTAGCAGAAAAACAGCCCTAAAACATAATGCTTCCACCGCTGTGCTTGACTGTGGGGATGGTGTTCTTGGGTCACGTATGTTCAATGGCAAACTTAAGACGGGCCTGTATATGTGACCCTGCAGGCACTGCAAGATATGAATCTATTATGATGTAGTTTGTTATTGATGGTGTTCTTGGGTGACAGTGATCCCAGCTGCCTTCAGATCCTTAGCGAGCTCCTGCTGTGTAGTTTTAGGCTGATCTACCATCTTTCTCACGATGATCTTCACCCCATGAATTTAGAATTGCATGGAGCTCCAGGCCGAGTATGACTGATGATCATTTTATATTTCTTTCATTTCGGGATAATCGCACCAACAGTTGTCACCTTCTCAGTTTGTTGCTGATGGGCTTGTAGCCCAATCCAGCTTGTGCAGGTCTACATTCTTGTCCCTGATATCCGTGAACAGCACTTTGGTCTTCTCCTGGTGGTTGAGAGGCAGGAATGAAGAAACAGATTCTGTTGTGCTTTATATGTATAAAGTAATCAATCAATCATTTAAAGCCAGTGGACACACAGCCAGTCTGTGAGAGGCAGAATTCTGTCCTGGTTGGGGATCAAACACTTGTCTCACTCAATGACATGCAAATCAGTTTCTAAGGTTTATGTAATGTGCTTTTCTGGATTTTTGGTATTCTGTCTCTCTATTAAACTGAAACTACCATAAAAATTAGACTGTGCATTTCTTTTTAAGTTAGCAAACTTAGAAATTCAGCAGGGGATCAAATCATTGTTT
>VUQJ01015942.1:2352-16771 GCA_015108635.1 Andinoacara biseriatus | reverse complement strand
ATTGTGTTTTTGGGGGGGGGGGGGGGGGGGGGCTGCTATTCACTGAGCCTGCTGTGTCTGCTCAGGACCACACAGCCATGCAGCCTGGGACCCTGGGACCCCAAATCATTAGATATAAGAGGTCTGTGAGACACTTCATGCTCCCACCCCACCCCTTGGTAGGACTGTTTTAGCCCAATCATGTGCTTCCAGCTGACAGACTGATGCAACAATTATGACAATTTTACAGAGCAGATATGTGAAGATATGCGAAAGGGCAACGGGCACTGTGCTGACTAACCATGAACACAAAAGAAATAAAGATAAGTTGATGTTTTATGAATAATTTAAATGCAAATTACAAAACAGTTTCACTTAACTGAAGTTTTGCATGTTAACGCCATCTAGAGGGTTCTGTTAGCAAACCATACACACCACTCAGACTCACACTGAGTCTCGTGTCCAGCACTGCATGTTGCAGAGTTCACAGCAGAAACAATGAAGGTTTATTCATAATATAAATAGTTACTATAAGAAAAGGCAATACTATGGCCATAAGAGCTGTAAAAGTTCTAATATCACAAAGCAGAAAATATACTTATGTTTATGCTTAAAGAAAAGTTTTAACATCCATCATAATCAATGCGCAAACAGTGCAAATTAACCACAGGTCATAACTCCAAGTCTGCTTGAGCTGCAGAGTAAATGCAACAACTGCAGTCTCAGAGTCACAGATGTGAAAGAATGGAGAATTATTGAACATGGGAAACAATTCTATTATATTGGTAATAGACAGTAAAGTAAGAAAGAAAGAATAGTAAAAAATGTCTTTTACCTACAAAACAAGACCTGAAGCAGTCAGTGAAGACTGAAAGTGCTATTCTGTGATCACTGACAATGACTGTGACAATAAATAGTTTTTAATTTAAAAAGCTCTGGGATCCATCTTCATATTATTTACTATGTTAATCATGGATTAAAAAAACTGCAGTTATTATTATTTTTTATTATTGTTATTTTTTATAGCAAAACAAATCTATCAGTTCAGGCATGGACATGTCTTGTAGTTTCTTCATTTCTTAGGCAGAGGGCTTTAGAACAGAACTGTTTTTCATTTCCAGCATGGATGCTATTTAAAAGCAAATGTTGATGTTTCATGCATAATATGCTGGTCATAACCCATGCAGAGTGCTGCTGGCACTGAACATGTCAGATAGCAACAAAAAAACAAAACAAAAACAAAAACCCCCCATCATGTTTATAGTGGTGAATGTTGTATGTATTTCACCTCTGAAAGCCAAACAGAGTGCTAGTCCAGACAACCCATAACTCAGAAAATGGATTTTACCATTGAGAAGTTTGCCATGTTTTAAAATAAGCTGCTTTTTTTTTTGCAAACCACTGCTCTGTAAATATACTACACAACGAACTGCCATCCTCATTGTCTCTCACCAATAAGACTGTTTGCTGCATCCCTTATATTAAATCAGCTAATAATAATAATACTACTAATAATAATAGTAATAATAATAACCTTGAAGAATTATCACATTTTTAAGTTTAAACATTTGATGCAAAATGCTGAACTACACAGTTTCATAGCCACAATGTTTTTAAATAATTGTGATCATTTAGGATTATGGAATTTTTCAGAGGTCATCCTTATGGTTTACAGCCAAGATGGGAAATTTGGTGAAGCATTATGTCCACCTTTTACAAAAAAAAATGAATGAGTCACTTCTTTCTCTCGCCTTCCTGCGCAGTACCTCTACTCCGTTTGCTAGGCTTCCTCACCAGTTGGTCCTCCTTTTCCTAAGAGGCACCTAGGGACAAGCTTCAAGACGTGGGGGGTTAAAGGGAAGTGGCCTACGTGAGGGTCTCATTAAGGACTAATATAGAGAATTTAGGCCTTCATCTGTCTGGAGAAACAATAGAAGAATCATAGCCAAAGTCTTTCAACTTTTAATCTGGCTCAGTGTCACCAGAGTCTGAAGAATGGAGTCAGAAAACAGGCCATGTTCATATCTTATTGTCTGGACTTAGGGCAAGACATCTGCATGCTTTATGTTGTATTCATTTCATTGTTACGGTTTTATACATATTACATTTAAAAATGATCATTTATTCACACTAAATTTTTTACTCATTTCCCAAAGGGAACAACTACATCACTTAAATTATAATCTGTGAGAGGCACAGTGATTTTGAGTACTGTGCTTAGCTAGCAGCAAATGTCTGTTCTTTGTGTTATTTTACTGTTTGTAGAAATACTTTGCCCAAACATTTTTTAGGGTAAGGGTCTTATATGCATGTATGTGTGAGAACTTCAGCTCAACCTGTGTATAGGTCATGACCTCATTGTGTTCCCTCGTGGGGACCCAGACGCTCTTGTGGCAGGCCAGGAAGGACAGAGTCTGTGTTATTCTTCCCCGCTACCTGTCAACCATATTTCATTGCTCCATGACCTTCACCGGCTCCCTACTCAGCAGACAAGTGTCTAACTCCCCCCTGAAACGCTTTGCCTGGACTCATCAGTGCCACGGATCCCAGAAACGCCCCTCAACCCCGACCTGATCTCACCATCACACTGTTAAATCATCAATCTGCTCTACAGCACAAGGTTCCACATTTAGGGACACTACTTCCAATTCTTTTCCTCAGACCCAACCATGACCTCAAGTCACAAGCACTTCTCAGCCCCTGATTCTTCCTGTCCAGACACTGACCCATACCCATGTCCTTGTCCAGCTGACCCCCTACGGACTCAAACAGTCAACTTCTGCTTAGCACACAACTTTGTGAAGGAGTCCTTCCTTTTACTCTTGAAGAACTTGAATGTTGTAGGTCAGCTCACCAATGCATCCCAGGCAGTTTTAGCAATGCTGCTAGTTGTGCCTCATTCATGTGCACAATGCAAAATGCATCCATATATCATATTATCAGTATACAATTGTAGCAGAAAGTATACAATTGTAGCAGAAAATCTTACATGCATTCTTAAATATCCTCTCTTACAGCCAGAAAACCTTTTAGATAGTGGAGTTATGTCCATCCTGTGATCAGGGTTTATCAAGTCTTGGAGGGCTGTGTGCAAGAACCAAGAATTTAGCTTGTTCCATTATGAGATAAAGGCCAGATGAGGAGGGATCACAGTCCAAGCTACCTGTCATTCGTTATCATAAATGTGGTATTAAAAGTGGAGATAAGCGATGAAAGAAGAAGGAGGCAGGGTGCTGAGGATTACTGATCCATGGGCGGGTGTGTGTTGTAAGCAGGCAGATGGTGCAGTCCAGCGCTGCTCTGCCTGATGCCCCTGACAGCTGCACTAGATCCTCGGTAGAGGTGAGCTTGGAATCGTTGCCGAACTCGGAGTACATCATGTCTTTCCACTGGAAATGCTGACTTTGTGTTTCAGTGTGTGTGTGTGTGTGTGTGTGTGTGTGTGTGTGCACCTATTCTCATGGTAAGGTGATGCGAGGCAGGCGGCATGACTGGTGGCAGTGGGGAGTAATCTTGATTGAGAGCATAAATCTCCACTCCACCCTATGTCATGGTGATACACACACACACACACACATGCACGGACACCCACACCCACACACACACACACACACACACACACACACACACACACACACATTCACAGGCTCTCCCATGGGTCATTCTGACACTGTCCAGATAAAGAAAGAGACTGATGGCTATGTGGACTTGTGAGAGAAAAAGGATGTTTGTATGTGTGTAAGAGTGTGTGTGGTATATATTTATTTTTGTTTAGCCTTTGCGTGTTAACGTGTTTGCCAAACTTCTAAATTGTGTGTGAAGGCGAGATTTGTGGGGCATGATAAGCTTTTTTTCTGTGTTTTGGATTTCAGTAGAAATTTGAACGAATGATTAAAAAAACACAGCCTTTCTTTAAGATAATGTTAATGCTCGCTTTAAAGCAGTAGCTTATGTTTTTTTTCTGCACAACATCTGATTTCTTTTTAACTAATTTTCCAGTGAAATTAGTTAAAAAGTAACAATGACATTTAATGAGATTGAGACTGTCTCCAAATGCAATTTTCCTTTTTCAAGATAATTCAAGATAATGGGAAAAAATTGATTAAGCTATTGCGATTCATGTTGTAAAGATCAAACCAAAAAGCTGCTGCTCAATATATTTAGATATTTTGATAAGTAACTCAACTGTAACTTTTGGTTAATCATCATGATGTGATTTCCCAGCTAATCTATGTGTGGTTTTTCCCCAGAAGAGAGTGCACGTCTCCGACATGGAGGCGGACACGCTCTCCAAACTGCACTTTAAGATTTGGCAGTAGAACAGCAGTGTACTTATGAATCTCTTCCTGTTTGTGTTTACTTACTGTTGCAGTACAGAAGGATTGCAACTCTAGTCACTCTGTCAGACTTGTGGGTCTTTCAGTAATACTGAGGCTGTGGAGCATTTCATCCAGGTTTGCAGAAGATCCTAGGCCAACTCAGTGCCAGTCTGTTGTTCCTCGGTGCTCCATGTTGCTCCGCCCTGACCTGCCGTATGCTTTTGCCCACAGGGGAGCCTTGCCGATGGGGCGTGTGCTTGCGTGCGTAGGCCCCTGAGCCCCGGCCCCTGTGTGGTCTGCCTGTATGTGTATGTGTGTGGTCTTCCCGGCCCCCTGCTCATCTGTCCGAGGCCTGCTAACGGCCTGCCCAATGACCACGGCTGTTTACTTTACTTCTGTCTGCACCAACTGAACTCTGATCGCCCGCTTCCTCCAGCTGGGGCAAATCAGGCCCCAGCTCCGGCTCTCAGCAGCCCATGGAGAGGCCCCAGAATGTGGGACATGACAGGACATTGGGTCTTGGTGGATTAAGACACCTTCAGATCCACCCACATATCCCAACTCTGCTTTCCTATCGAGTCTTGTTCCCAACTTCTGGGTGACTGGTAGCCATACTTAGGCATATGGTTGCTGCAAGGCAAAGCTGCCTGTAATTATGCTGTCAGAGGCCTGTCCTCATTGGCCAGGATAATTGGTCTCTCTGTAACCGTCAGTATCAGGAACAGTTCAGTCTCTCTCATCAGTGGAAACAGACAGACTGGCAACTCACCCAGAAGCAGACATTCAGATGTTGGAGGTAACATTGCTTTTTCCAAAATATGAGCCTGCAGAAGTTGGCACCATTGAGGGTAGATGTTCTGACAACAAGAGGGGAGAAATTTTCTAGTTTTTCAGTATGTATATTTTTTGTACCCACTTTAGTTTTATATATCACCATAGATAAGTATGAAACTGGCTAAAAATGTATGCTTAGATTTGGTGCTACTAACCTCTGCAGTATGTCTGCTGTATTAAAATTTCTTTGTCTCAGTTTTATTCTTACATTCAATTCTGTACAGAGAAAGCACAAATATTTGCATTTATTGATTAACTTATTTACAGTGAAGGTCAAAGAGTTAAACATCCAAGTGTGCCAATATACACAGGGCATATGATCCTACATAAATCCACAGAGTAATGAGGTGGAAGCATACCTGCCCACCCACCCCCCACCCCCAGTCTTCTGCCCCTGTCTGTGGTAATTCCTCTTATTAAGGATGGATTGGTGTTGAGTGTGTATGTACGAGTGTTGAACTAAAGGTCCTGGTTTTGGAACTGAAGAGAAGAGAGTCAGGGGAGGCTGGTAGTGTTTAAGACCTGTGTTTGGCCAGGGAAGCCAGGAAAGGTCCTCTGGGGTCACCCTCTACTGCTTTACAAATTGAGGGCTATGCCGGCAGGCGCCAGGGCAGAGCCGAATGAGCGAGCCTGCTGACCTGTGACCCTGGGTGAGCCCTTGTGCAGGAGCCCTTGTAACCCAGGAGAGGCGACCATTGACATCAGGGGGTCACATTCCTCATCTTCCTCCTCCAAGGCTGCAGGGGATTCCTGGGTCTTCCAGCATCCATCCTGCACAAATTAGATTTAGCACAGACCATTCCAAAAATAAACAGCTGGTTTAAGCATGTAGTTATTCTGAAGACTTCAGTGTTAAATAAAATGATTTGTTGGAGGAGGCAGCTTCACGGACAGAAGGAAGGAGAAGGAATAATGGCTCGGTTATGAATTTGGTTTAAGAAAAGCTACAAGCATTCTTTATAGAGCTTCCTGAGGATTTTCATGACTATACTGGCATCACCGAGTCTCAAATTAGAGTGGAATGATGCAGTACTAAAACAAAACATGATATCCTCTGAGCTGTAAAAGGCCTGCATGGAATCACTTATTTCTGGGAATCTGAACCACTGATTCATCAGAGGCTGCTGTCATAATCTGCAAACAAGCTTTTTTACATTTTCTGATTATTTTCAGATTTTGTAAATTTGAAAATATGTTTACTGTGCCACCGAATAAAAAAGAAAAAAAAAAAATCAAAATTTCAGAATCAGTGTGAGGAAACCTTTTTTATTTTTACGTTTCAGATTCAGAGGCCACAGCTTCTTAACATGCCTGCATTCAACTTGCCTTCATTTCTTCTCATTACATATAGAGTGTACGTAACCAGAACTCTGAATTTCCATGTACAGCAGAGCTACATCTGTCTGTAATGTAACATTTCCTTACATTTTACACCATGTGGGTAATTCCTCACAGCTTAGATCCTGTAAAAACACACTGGTGCACCCACACCCCCACGGACTCTAACCTCTCGTGCCATCTTAAAGAAAGCATCGTCGGCTGCATCTGGTGTGGGTGTCACCAGGCTCCCCGAGGCGCTTCATGTAAACATCTTCCCACCTCTAAAGCTCCTGCTATGCTGCGCTCTCTGGCAACCGCTGCTTAATAGTAATTGCTTCAGGAAGTATGATCACCATGGTTCAGGGACTTCCTAATTCTATCAGAGGCCAGAAGGAGGTTTTGGGGGGCAGGGAAAAGAGTGGGAATACAGTACAGAGACTGAGAGAAATAATCACTCTGTGAGAGGCAGAGATAAAACAGGGAAAATAAAAGGAAGTGTACATTTTGGGATTAAAAACACGTGGCCTTGTTGTTAGACTGAAGGATTGTCACAGTCATTCTAGCACTGAAACCATTAGCACTGCTGTCAGATGAAAATTTATGTGCAGTAGCATGGGAACAATTCAAATTCCAGATTGCATTCTAATGTAAATGATTGATGCTTTTATTGTAGGTTTATATTTAGAGATCAACAATGAGAAGTCATAACTTCCAGAACTTCTATATTCCATATAGGATATAATGAATCACTCCTGCTAGAGTTCTTAAGTCAATATATGGTCTCCAGTGGGCCTTTCATTGTGCCTCTAGATTGATTAAAAAAAAAAAAAGTGTCTGTAGCCCTTAAATAAATAGTCTAAATGCTACAGTAAATACCTGGGAAGAGTTCAGGTAAATATGCCATGTTAACAGGTGAAACTGAATATTTTAGTGCATGCTGTTTTGTAGCGCAAAACCTTGTATTTGGTCAGATGTGCGCGTGTGTGGCCAGCTCGGGCACATTGCTTCTGACACCCACGAGATGAAGAGGCCAAGGGGTGCTGAGAATTTCCTCCACAGGTCTCTGAGCATGTCCACATGCATGGTTAAACCTCACCACTGGAAACACATCCTGCCCCATCACGTCACCCTCTGGCCAAAGCTCTCCTGGGCTGCAGCGTTTCCCATGGTTGACAGTGACACAGACAGCGAAAGGTGTCAGACCACAGCCCTTGGCTAGCCCTTCCTCACAGTCATACCCAGACGCTGTAACTGATCCCTCCTACTTATTCCTCTTTGGGTGTGCATGTGCGTGTGTCCAGCATCTGTGTGACTTATGTATATGCATCTATGTGCAAGGCAAGTGGTTGTGAGTGCATGAATGCTAATCTCTCGCCAGCAAGAGTCCCATAAGAGCCCCCTCCAAAAGGTCTGGTGACATATATAGAATAGCAGGAAGAGGGGACATCCGAGTGAGGCTGCTGGAATTTTGCCATTACATGCGACTTTGGATGCTCCTGCGCTCCCACGTATGTCATTTGGGAGAACAGAAGAAAGGTAATGGAAAACAATCTGTTCTTTGTGGTCAGCTGATTTATACACTTCCTAAAAACGAGATGGACAGATGCCAAATGTGTGTAGATATGTGAAAACAAGGGTGGCTTTTATTAGTTCTAAAAATAATGTATTCAAAGGTGTGAAAGGCTCTGTTCACATTGTGGTAAACAAACATCTTACCTACGATACTGTGTCCTTATCTTAGTTGAAAACACACCCACAAGCAATGAGCGTGTGGGAGACTGACAGAAAGACAGAAAGTCATAAAGAGAAAGAGCACTCCAGTGTGCTATGTGTAGTGAACTGTGAGTGGCCTCTTGGTAGGTAGACCATAAGAGTCCGCTCTGCTCAATATCTGTTTACTACTCCCTAACACCTTGGCGAGGCTCCCCACAAAATAGCTGCAACCATTTACAGTGCATAAAAACACATGCACACATTTTCACTGCGAGAGATAAAGCTACGCACAGAGACAAAGCAGAGCTATAAAACTTTTTTATGCTGGGAGTTCTTGTAGCTAAGGATAAACACCAATATTATGCTCTACAGCACATCCTTTAGAAATAACCTACTCCAGCAGTCAGTGAATAATATCAAGGTCTCTGTCCAGGCTTCTGCTTGGGCCTCTATAATATTCTGTGAAGGGAAAGGGGTGTGCGTTCCCTGGCACTGAGTTAGTCTTGATGGCTTTGATGGTGGTCAAGTCCAGATGTGAGGCCTGTAGTTCTCCGGTCATGTAGACTAAACCTGTGGACAGAAGAGCTTTAGACCTCCATTGGCTCATTGCTCCACAGCAGGGCTGCTGCCCACATGTGAATCTTCCAGGGCATGCAGTAACACAAAATGCAACAAAAACATGAAAATAAGGCTGGTTGTATAACAGGGAGGAGCAGGGATGTGAGTCAACTGACTCTGGTCAGTGTTTTCGTCATAACCAGCACCCAAAACAATGCTGAACATGACACGAGGACATTAAAATTTAAATAATTAATAATTAATAATTTATCCAGCTTCAGCCACCTGTAAAATAAACTGCTTTTGTCATTTCATTTATTATGTAAATGTTTTGACCAGATACTGTCAGATATGTCCTGTAAATTCTTGGAATTCACTTCATCATTCCACAATGACAAATGGCTACTTCCCACCCATTTTCTAAGACACTTCCTGTTTGGCATCATGGGGAAATCCCAACCTCACAACAAAAATTGCTACAATTTAGGTTTGTCTTTGTTTCAGGCCTGAACGCCAGTGTCGACTGGATGAAGGGTACACTAATAGCTGCCACAGTGACATTACACATAAGAAGCACTTAAAGTAAAAGCTCTTTCTGCGTCAAACTGCAAATTGTATGCTTATTCTTTAGAAATGCACAGTTTTTAAAGAACAAACAGTTAGGAGCTGCATAGTCAGTGCAACTTTGACAGTGTCTTAAATTGTAATAAGAAGTGTGGTAAGGCACAATCAGCAGCTTTCATCCCTCTGCACATAAACATTTCCTTCCTCTTAACAATTTGTTCCTATCTCTAACTTCCTGCTTGGCTTCTGTCCTCATGCCAGCCACCCCTAAGAGAGATATATGATATCATATCTCAATTATGACTCTGTAATTTAGGCTATTATGCTACACAAGAAAGTGTCCCTAGGGGGGACAACTCTATGTCAAATGTCCAACCTGAGGTCAGGAGCTAAAAGCTAAAAGACAATTCTGGGCACAGATAAAATGGAAAGTGACCTTCTTGCAGTTTCCAGCAAGCACATTGCCACTGAAGCAGAGGTGCAAGATTGGAAAGAAAAATCCCCCCTAGTGTAAATAGACATCCCTGGGCTTCCATCTTACCACCTCTGTGTCCTCATTACCCACGCAATGTGGTGTTACCCTTTCCATCCTTCCAACACCTCTGCAATTGTACTGTAACCTTACTGTCTCCTTTTCTTTCCTGTCCTTGGATTTTTTTTTTTTTGGGAGGTTTTGGAATGGTGAAAATGATACAGGAGGCATTCATGTCTTTGGCTCCTGTTCAGAGTTGGGGGCTCTGTCTGCACTGGGAGAAAGCTTCTGTTGTATTGCTGCCCTTCACTCTCTGGAAGTTATGTGCTTGTATTTGAGCAGTGAGACTGCCTTTACAGGTGAAAGGCAGCCAGTGGATTTCAGGGAGGTCTGTCAGTAAAACAGGTAGAGTGCAGACTTCTCCTCTGATCTGCCTCCCACTGGGGAGAATCCTGTTGCCTTACTAGCCCCAGGACATTTGGCGATGGAGAAATATTTTCATAACTGATTGTGTGTGTGTTTGTGATAGAGAAAGTGAGAGAAAAGGAGAACCAGGGTGACATATTCTCCAAATTGACATGGGTAAACTGTAGCTGCTCGATAACCCCCACCCTTCATCTCTCCTGTGCTTCTCTCCCTCATTGGAGAGTATTTGTATTTCATACCAGAGATATAGGGATCAAGACTGGAATGTGCCGGGCTTCGGCTTCTGAGTGAAAGGCGTTGTAATACTTTTGACACTAATCACAGAGTTCACATATTGGTTTGATTTCTACAGATTAAGCTCTAATGGCCAAACACTCTCAGGGTTAATCAATGTGTGAGTAGACGAAGTAGGTCTGGGGCCACGTGGAGTACATGGAGTAGGATCTGTGTTTGAGAACAGCTGCTGGTGGAAAAAAGTGGGCAGACAATGAAACTAACCGGTTGATCCAGGTTTACTACCTAGGATGAGAGGGATAAAAAGTGAGGCAGGAAGAGCTTGTAATGTGCTGTGGATCAGGCCTATTGCCTGACAGAGACACAGCTGGATGTACAGAATGCTAATGGGCTGGGAGTGAAGAGACTCCAGCTGGCTCTGCAGGAATAGTAAGACCACTACAGTGCCTCCCATAAAGTAAAGGTCACGGGTTCACTCTAAGTTTCTCTGTAAAAGAGCATAAAACAAAGTGCCTACAAGAAAAAATGCAGCATGAGTAAATAAAAAAAGAAAATAAGAGAAAGCGTAATCCTCAAGAAAAAGCGTAATCCTAGTTTGTTGTGTATTTTTTTCATGCCTGTTGATGACAGGTTTATGGCAAGTTTATATGTCCCTACTATCTATTAGCTGTAGCTATAAAATGATGACATTCTCTCTTGAGAAAATGTATGGTCCAGTAATGTATACCTCCAAAACTTTGCCAGCCTCTCCAAACCAACCTGACCTGTTGTGGTAGAGGTTTGGACACTGCGTCTGGCCAAATGTGGGCTTTAAACACCAGAGGGAAAGCAAACATTTCAAAGAATGTCATATGGTTAGCATGATGAAAAATATACAGCTTGGCAGCACAGACCAGCATGACCACCAGCCAATGAAAGCACAAATAAAGAGTTTTGTTCAAAAACGTTCACGCTCTCCTACGAACATTTATCAATACTACCAATATCAGTGGGCTCTATATTTGAAATCCAGCAGACTAATCAGTTGAACTAACATGCTTTTACACATTTAGACTGAAAATTATGTTTGTCAGCCGCCCTTTGTCACACTGTGGAATTACATCACTGCGGGCACTTGACAAAGGAATGGGAATTTATTATAACATTTTAAAAAAATGTTAAGTATTGCAGTTATGAGAGGAAGGCCAGATTGTCTAAACTCAAATGAAACAGGCAGCAAGCCTGCTGTGTGGCCTGGCTTCACTGAGAGAGTTTAAACAGATAATATGTCTTTCTCTTATGACTGATAAGCACATGCACATATACACACACACTCACTCACACACAACCTTCTTGTGGCATGCTGACTGTGTTTATCTCAGTCCAGACACTGAGTAATAAAGCACACTCGTTGTCAGCGCCAAGCCAAGCCGTGCGCTCTTCTTTGCCCGACAAACACAGACGCAGCTTGGGTAGAGAAGCTGGACCGAGGGCCCCCTCCGCTGGAGAGCCTGAAGAGGTTTGGCTGTTAGGCTGATGTGTGACAGCGTGTGTTTACTTATTACGGTGCTGACTGTATCTTAAGTGACAGTGAGGATCATTCGTTAAGTTCAAGTCCAGGTCCCTGAGAGATAAATAACTGGATGGCCAAGTGCCATGAGGCCAATCTGAAATGCTTTTGCTGCTTAAAAAAAAACATTTGTTGTGAACGGAGCTCACACTGGTGAAATGTATTCCCCTTTCTTTTTTGTGTGTGGCTGCATATCTGTGTCTAAATATAAAACCCCCATATGCAGAGAATTGCCATAGATTCAATAAAAGTAGATGTGCTGTAGATGAATTACTTGATTTTTCACCATTATATGAAAAGGAAGAGCACAGAAGTGGTAAGCAGAGAGCAATACTGTAATGAGCACAGTTATAGCAAATTATCACTATTTTTAGATATACTTTGTATATTTAATTGTTTTATTTATTTTTTTTGTGCTTTGTCCATTTGGTACCTCTAAGCAGTCCAATGATGTAGCACCTTGTTGTATATATTATTGCAATGCAAATGGCAAATGGACTGGTTCTTATATGGTGCAGTGGAAGCACTTTATGCATCATTAGCGTTGAGTGAATCTACAATTATCATTTTTTATTATCTTATATGAAAAGATTTTGTGCAGGCTTTATATAAATTACCATAAACGGGACATTATATTATTACTTTAACCTGCCTTTCACTGCAAAGATGCCTAACATGTTCTGCCTGTTTTGTCAGAGTAGCAGCATTTATCAAACAAAACAGTAACTGGACTGATAGGATGCAGTGGCTTATGTGAATCTGTGGCTCACTTAGGGAATTAATTATAATGGATGCTTTTAGATGGTTACAATGCGTATTACATCACCAAGTGTTGGTATAATATGTACTTGTCCCCACACATAAAAGAGACGGGTTGTGTGCATGAGCACTTGGTCATATGTGTGCAGTTGTTTTGAAGTGGTGTTTATGCTGAGCTGTGATTAACACCATCCAGGTGCTCTTGTTGGCAGAGTTGTGCAGCCGCTGTTTTAGACACTCGCATATTTTCCCTCTGCCTGGGTCCAGTCATCCATATTTACAGAGCTGGACGAGCCAACATGCTGAACTGCTGACCACCATTTATTCTTGGACTGTCTCGTAAACGATGCTCCTCCTTGGAAAGACAGTGCGCATGCACGAGAGGAGAAGAGACGAGTGGGGGAGGAAGAATTCCACAGTGACAATGAGTGCAATTTGGTGTTTGAAATTGGAGGGTGTACGAAAAGGAGGCAGGCGAGGAAACATAAGTAACGTAGGTGTATGCAGAGGTGTGATGGTCTGCTTCAACAGGAATGACCTGAAGATGGGTGCTGCAGCCAACATTCAGCCAACTTTCAGACAGCATTGAACATTTCATTAACCCTATCCTCAGAGGTCTAGACAAGAATCCCAGTCTCAGGCCTCACAGAAATACAGTTTTATTAGACGAGCTGGTTAGTGGACTTAATCTGTGTTCACCATTACCTCAGAGCAATACACAATCAAAACAGATAAATACTGTAGCTGTGACTTGACAGACTTGTCTGAAATGTATTCAAATGTATTTAAATGGTAAATGCATTTCATGTGTGTAAAAACAATTTGCTCAACTAAAGAGAAATGTTGCTGTGCGTGAAATTTTGTGACAAAATGAAAATTTGTGCAACTAGCGTGTGAGTGCATAAGCTTCCTCCAAGGTTTGCAGAAGCACTTCAAAGATTTGCATTTAAACATCTATTTGTAATTTGGTGTCATACTGCAAAAGAAGCCTGTATATTGAGGGCTGGTGGTGCGCAGTTGGTTTGTGGATACACAGGACATCTATCTGTGTTCACAGTGCACCGTGTACTGACTGAATGCATAACCAGGAAAATGTCAGGGAGTGAGTAAAAACAGGCGGGCATTAAGAGGTCAGTATAACACCATCATCCACATCATAGCAGAAAGTTTGTACTGACATTGCAAAGTTATGATTTTTCATTTGTGTTGTGGAAGATGCTGGATCGAGATACGACAAGTAGGATGAGGGCCAGTAAGTCATTCTGAAGGAAAATATAATAGCATAGCATTTTAAAAGTAACTTCAGAGGAAAGCTGGTTTTATTCACTGATGTGCAAAAAAAAAAAATTGTTGTGTAGTAGTGGTGCAGTCACTACCATTTATCAAAGTGAAACTCCTGCTCCGCATCATTATGATGACACGCCTGCATTTTAGACATTTTAATGGAAATCAAACAGCTCTTAGACTTCATGCATTATGATATATATTTTCACTTTTTGCCAAGACTGAGGATTAGATTTATTTTAAACATGAAACTGAAATAATGATCATATATACATAAACCATGCGTGTTGTTGTTTAATACATAATAAAATATCTTCGTAATTTAATGGTCAGCATAATGAATTACAAAATTTATTTCACTGAAAAGGAAAATAATGTCTTTATTTTAACCTCTTTGTGAGAAGTTAA
>VUQJ01015941.1:17924-32261 GCA_015108635.1 Andinoacara biseriatus | reverse complement strand
TTATGCTGCTATAGGCCTAGGCTGCTGGGGGGGTTCCCATAATGCACTGCTTCTTTTTACTGTGTTCATACTTCACTCTGTGTTTAATCATTCTCTGTGTCTCTTCCACAGCATGTTTTTTCTGTCCTCTCTCTCTCCCCTCAGCCCCAACCGGTCTCAGCAGATGACTGCCCCTCCCTGAGCCTGGTTCTGCTGGAGGTTTCTTCCTGTTAAAAGGGAGTTTTTCCTTCCCACCATCGCCAAGTGCTTGCTCATAGGGGGTCGTTTGACTGTTGGGTTTTTCTCTGCAGTATTGTTGAGTCTTTACCTTTACCTTACAATACAAAGCGCCTTGAGGTGACTGTTTGTTGTAAATTGGCGCTGTATAAATAAAATTGAATTGAAATTAAAGCAGGCAGTAAAGCAGGAACTGGCCTACCATATGAGGATGCAGTGTCCTCGGGTTCTCTTTACAATTCACACTTTGCTTGATGTCATGTGGGAAACCAGCAGGTGACATATTTACATTAATCTTTTATATACTGTATGCATCACAATGACTATTGCTTTTGTAACCCATGTGACACAAACAGTAAATTATGTATTACTATATAATAACAAGTCTCTCTTCTCTGAAATTACATTAAGAGTTTATGTGATAGCAGCTTTGGAGGGTTTATTTGAAGTAGATGCTCACTCCAGCTGGCTAACAGGCTCACACAGACAGTGCTTAGATTCTGGCCACTACATAGTGTTTCCCACTGCTTTTAACATGACATTTGAATTAAAGCATGAAAAATACCATGGACATTTTGGTGTTCATCCAGAATTTTTTACACATATAAACTGACTTGAATACATTTGGAATTACACTCACCTCTTTGTTTTCCAGAGTCCATTCATGCAGATTTTCCCCTGCAGACAGACTCTGAATTCTGTTATGTAAATTCATTCCCCCATTAACTGTTATCAAAGCACATGTTTAGGCAGGAACAGAAACAGGAAGTGAATAAAAGGTTTTACTGCCAAGAGAAACTTTACATTCTGTCTTGAAATAACCCTTTTTTTTTGTGCAGAGACAGCACACAGATTTCATGCTTCTGCAATTATTTCTTTACTTGAAAGCTTAGTGTGTGCACCTGAGTGTATGTTAGTGAGTTTTCCATTTAAGACTCTTTTGTGTGTGCGTGTGAGATGTGCTGCACAGGTGTGAAGTGCTCCCAGCAGGATAAAACCACTACATGCTCCTCTTTTCATTAGGGCAAAACATGAGAAGAGAACAGAGGAGAGGGGGGATGGGAAAGACGGAACGAGAGAGAGGCACTGACTCTCTTTGAGGAGAACAGAAAACTCTACACATTTATCTATATATAGCCTGGCTAGAACTGCGTCCCTTATAGGCTTTTCGCGTCTCTTTTCTGTCCTTTACAGATAAAGCAGAATGTCTTGGCTCTGACCCCCACACTCTTTGAGCTGAAGGAGGAAATTACTGCGCTAATATGCGCATATTTTGCATTCTTTTAAAACATCCAGCCTGAAATGATACACTTCACACCATGTTTCGCTTAATTATTCATCTACTTGTGAAACGTTTTTGGAAAGTAAAGTATGCTCAGGGTGTCTGAACTGGAAGAAAAAAGACCAGGGCTGCATCTGCTGACTGTTTTCCTAGTTAATTGTTTGACCTATAAAATCCCAGAAAATACTCAAAAATGCATCATAACGTCGCAAAGCCTAAGCTAACATATTTAAACTTTGGTTTTGCATGAACAAAAGTTTAATGTCCCATTTTACAGCACTTTCTGTTTTGCAGAAAGATGCATTTCTGCTTGATCTTCTTCAGCTCGTGTTCATTGTTTGTTTGTATATCAGCAAAGATGACCAAGCTAAACTTCATGAAATCTGGTGGAAAGGTGGAGCAAGGGAAAAAAAAAATTCACATACACAAACATTTTTGGTGCAGATCTGCATAACATTCTGATAAACTGAGATTGGCTCTTGAGGAAGATACAAGGCCACTTGAACTCCTATATGCACCAATTTATGTAAATTAGCTAAAGATACCCCATAAGCATTTAAATGCAGTATGTTCTTGTTACATTAATGTAACCATTAATTACACCTTAATTGCATGATTATCTCTAATAAGTAGGTTGTGTTTCTTGTTAAACACCGGACCATTACTCACACTTATATCTTTGTGTGCATATGAGGGATGGAAATAATCTCCTGCTGGTGTTTATAGTTATCCTGTTAATTACCTGTGGTGCCCCTGGTCTTGTTAGACCTGGACAGCAATTAACTTCTTTTAATCGAGCTCCTGTTACTGAAGGAAATGAGTCAAAGACACCTCAATTTGACAACTTTTCAGGGGAATAATCTGTTTCTAGTATACACGTATGTCAGAAAGGCTGAATGATGACTCTCAATTTGTGCTTTATAATTTTGATGTTTTTTAACCAAACTATACACTGTACTAACTGATGCAGATGTTTTATAAAGCAACAACTTACTTACTTATAAATTACTCTCAGGCCCATACATTTTTCACTCTGTTCTACTTCACAATTTACTTATGTCTTCTTAAATGAACACAAATTCATCATGACAATTCATGAAACTAGGCAGGCTGTGGTTAATCTTTAAATCAATTTATTGCCATTTAATGGAAAGGGATATTTCATCATCTTTTGACTGTATAATAATTGTATTACATTAGATTCCTTTATTTTGTTACCTCAGTGGAAGTACCAAGATGGTGGTGGATGGATTAGTGACATAAGTTGAACGTCCATCCATCCATCCATCCATCCATCCATCCATCCATCCATCCATCCATCCATCCATCCTCAGAAAGAAATCTTTTGGAATAACTTTCTGGATCCAGTGTTTAATTGCGCCGGCCTCATCAGATGTTTTGAGTCAATCCAACCACCTGTAGTTTTTTTTTCAGTATGTTTTTGTCCAGTGCTTTGCTTACAGTTGCTCATCTGTTTACAGTAATTCAGCCTGAAGAGCAGTTAGCTTACTGCAGAGGAGAGATGAAGCTAAAGTCCAAGATGAAATTATGGATAAAATCATCTCATTCCCTTCTTCAGCAGAGAATTAAAGGGGGAAGAGGAGCCTGCGAGAAGAACAGGAAAAAAAAATGCGAGGGGCACAAATGTTTCAGGAACAAAGAAATGTTGTCTACTCTGTATCTTTCCAAATGTACCTACACAAAGTTCCACCTGGTGCAAAAGCCTCGATCTCGAGCCTGTGAGGGTAACAGCTGCAACGGGCAGCTTCTGGTATGCCTCCAGTCTCCTGGGAGTAAACCAGCTGCCACAGATGTCGGAGAGATAGATAGATGGCATAGGTGAGGTGCTTTATAAAAACCTGCAGAGAGTTTAGATGTAGATGTTGGTTTATAATGACTTGTGGAAAGGAATTTTTCCTAAAAAAAAATAAAAAAAATAATAGAGTTCCATCCATGGACAGCAGAAAAAAGATGGAGAAAACTGTCACCTGACTCTTGGACAATAAATATAAACAGATTAAATGATCTGCCCTGCAGTGGTGCATGCAAAATACTTGACAGCCCAGCAAAATAAAGGACCAAATTAATCTAACAAAGACTGATACTCATTTGTTGTTTATTGCTGTTTTATTAAAGCAGTGTACACATGAGATTGTTTTGCTATACAGAATATCTGCAGTGCTGAGATTATTTTCAGTACTTGGCCTCCATCCTCATGTCTATAACCAAATCACAGCTGTGCTGATTGTTACTATGACAACACTCCCGGTTCAGCTTAAACAACATTTGGGTAAAGATTATATTTAAACCCAAGGATAGTCTTGAACCCTATATTTTGCTCTGATGCCCTATCTGTGACGCTGAAGTTGTGGTTCAAAGTGTTTGATCAGTTCAGAGGGCATGAGGGAGGGCAGTCTGACACTCTCAGAAAGCTGAATTTACTCATCACATCAAGAGGAACAATTAGTTTGGGTTTGACATAAAAAAAACCCCCAGCTTCTTCCGCCTCACCTCACCCACGTAAAGGTAAGCATCTGTTGTTGCCATAAGCTTGAAAACAGCGGCTACTTGTGAGAGCAGGAGAGAAAGAGAGCTTGTGTATAGCTGAGAGAGATTTGCCTCTTTATGATGGTACATAATTGAGATGTATGATCAGTGACTTCCATTTAATTCCACTAACTGAAAAATCAATTCCCTAATCCACTAATTCAGCATTAGATTGCCCGTTTAAATGCCACAGCGATTACTGTAAAAGCATTTTCTTAAATGTAAAGGATACTGATCCTAAGAAGAACAATGATGATGGCAAACATGTCCTGAACAGAACAGCCAACGAGAAATTGAATCAAAGATACACTGAGCCAACATCGTGCTGTTTTTGTTAAAAGATTTATACAAGTATTTTACAATACAAAATGCTGGATGACAAAATGAGCACTTATTTAGGATAAAAAAACAAGGACAGCAATATTTCTTGTTTGTATTTTTGTTTGTTTATTTCTTATGTCAAATGGCCAAAATTAGGAACGAGCTATTTTTTTTTTTTTTAATTTGGCAACATCTTTTAGCTTCACTAAATCCCATCCTTCTTTGCCTCCTGTTGTCTGCTTTTTTTCTTTTCTTTTTTTTTTGGCTGTTTGTACTTCTAATTATTTAAGCTTGCTAAACAGAATAAATTTATCAAACGATGTGTTAGCAGGGTTACAACAGTCCAAATCTGCCACAGACACAGCAGCAGAAAGAAAAAAAAAAACTGTCCTGTCTTCTTTCCTCTTTTTTTCTTCTGAGGGCACAATGGTCCTTGGTTTTGCTGATGTTCACAGAAAGCTTCAGCATTAGACGGTGAAAATGCCTGAAACCCTGCAGCACAATATCTTCCACCTCTGCAGTCTGGAGGATTTTTGCCCTTTAGTGTGTGCTTGTGCAATTTTGTTTAGATTTTATTTTTTAGTTTACGAATTATTTAATTTTACCAACAAAATGTATAAATTCACATGTAAATAGTGTGATCAATACCAATTTCCAGCTGCCTCTGTCTTTGTGTACAGTCTTTAGCTTCTCTATGGTCACAAAGCTGTGCATCAACTTTACTGTCTGTGCAATTAAAATGTCATTCGTGTACATACGTGTGCATGTCTGTGTTCATGTAGTGGTTTGTGCGAGTGTGGGTTGTCTCCGTCTCTCTGCTTCTCTCTCAGTGGGTGGTAACTGTTAAACTCTTCCATTTGCTGGGATTACTCCTCCAGTCAGTCCTGTGGGAGCAGCCATCAGCCCGTCATCTTTCAGAGCAACACTATAAGATTCTGATGCTTTAATCCCTTCTTCCCTTTCCTTCCCCTCCTTTTCCCACACTCAACCTCTTAACCTCATCTCCAATTTTCTCTTCCCTCCCTCCCTCCCTCCCTCCCTCTCTCCTTTTTTGCTGGTGTTGTCAACTTTTGGCTGAAGTGGCTGAAACGCAGCGCATGCAGCAGTGATTGCATTAAAAGCTGTGATTTTACACTTCAAGATGCTGCTTTTATTTATCCTTTTAGGAAGAAACTGTTGGCTTTTTAGCACTCATCATGCAAACGGATAAGCAAAATGTTATAGAACAAAAACAATTTATTTCATTAGCATTAGATCATCTGCATTGATCTGTGGCATAGACATAACAAAGTTTGCAATTATCGGCATATTGTAAAATGCATGATGAAACTAAACTTTGCCTGCAGCGCTATAGGCTAACTTTGCCTAATACTAAACCTAATACCCGAGAGCTAACAATCGGGGCTGGATGATGTGGATTTGAGATGGCTGTGTGTTACAGATAAAGAGTGATGCGGTGAGACAGGCACAACTGGAGGACAGGAAAAGGTCTAATTCTGTCTCGACTGCTTGACCGGGAAACAACCTATATATGAAGATTTCTTAAATGAGCAGGAAATGCATGCATGCATGTGTGTGTGTGTGTTTTGTGTATGTATTAAGTGCAGGAAGTAAGCAGGTGAGAAAAAGAAGAAGAAAATGTTTTGGTTTTTTTTAAAGGAGCACTAAGAGTCTGGCTTGCCTGTTGCTCTAGCTACTGTTCTTGGCAGAGACGTACTACATTGCTAAATGTTATACTGCAAAGAAGCTCACTATAGCAATACTAAAGTAATCTGTGTTACCCAGCTTGGTTCATTGTGTTGGCATACTTTCATGATCAGTACACAATTTGACAGGAAATTGGGACAGGAAGCAGGGCTCTTATTCAGCAAAACACCAAAATGGATCCCCCTTGTTAACCTGTCCCCCATGTGTGTGTGTGTGTGTGTTTGTGTCGGTGTGTATTGGGTAGTACATACATATATACTCTAACAGTATATATGTTTGTAGTTGTAGTTGTAGTTCTTCCCCAAAATGTTTAAAAACATTTCACTATACATTGTACTGTGTATATCTGTGCATGTGACAAATAAACATTACCTTATAAATAACTATCAATTATAATAAGGATTAATTATTCTGTTATTAGACATCTATTAGACATTATCTTTGACTTCTCATGTACCTTGCTGGCTCATGTAATGTGAAATACTAACACTTTGGCAGGTGGGTTTTCCAGAATGTCACATCACAATCCATTTGCATCCTTGTCCAAGAGCCCCTGATGAGCACTGAACTCTTTTGATGTTTGAGGCTGCAGCCCCGCCAGAGTTTGAGCTCATGGGTCCGCTCCAAACATGCTCTCGTAACAAAAAGAGCAGACTGGTGTGTGTGTGTGTGTGTGTGTGTGTGTGTGTGTGTGTGTGTGTGTGTGTGTGTGTGTGTGTGTGTGTGTGTGTGTTTGTGGCAGTGGAAATGATGCAATGGGCTGTGCAGTTTGTGCTCATGGGGTTGTGACAAGGTCAGAAGGTTGCTTTGTGTGCACAGCATCTGAGCACTGCTACAGCCTTATCTCTCTCTCCCCCAGGTGACAGACTTACATACTGAATTGTTCTCTCTCTCTCTCTCTCCCACTCTCTTTCTCTCTCTCTCTCTCTCTCACACACACACACACACACACACACACACACACACACACACACACAAACTTTTTATTATTTTTGCCACTGCTAGCTGATCTGTATTCATTTTACAAACAAGTTAGTAAACGAGCTGAATGCCAGAACAACAGCAGAAACAAATACAGTGTTTTCACCCCTCCCATGTGCTTGTATCCCACATAATTGTCTTTGAATTCAGCACCATAATTATCTCTGTTCTCGGTTTACATTGAAGGCTGTTATGGTTGTGAGTATGATTTCATGCGTTTACTCTGGCTGATCTGGTTTGATCTCTGCTGAGTGACAAGTGATTATATTTTTTCTCTTCTGTTCCCTCAGGAAAACTGTGTGTAGACACCCATATCGAAGTTAATTCTGTATCTGCCTTTGCTAGTTTGAGGAATTAACAAGAGTTTATCCTGCCTAAACATTATTAATGATGCACTGCCTCTTCATGTCCCCCATGTACATTTTCTACCCTGCACAACAAACGTTTTTATCGATTACTATGTGGATAAAAAAAAGGCGTCTCTACTGTTATTAAGAATCCTTGTTTATTGAGGGCCTCTGCAGATAGTTCTATAGTTCTGCTGACTCTTCCAGGATGCTTTACATATTATTTTTCTCCTTTGAGGACTTACTATTTCAGTCTCATTTCAATCCACATTCATGTTCCCACGATCGTGTCTTAAATCGATCTCATCCCAAAATGAAGCCACGCTGAGTGGAGTGTTCCTTCCTGTTTTATTCATCCTTCTGTTTATCTCAGCATAAGCCGCGAAAAAGACCATCGGTAAATTAGTTTAGAGTAGTAATGATTTTGCAGTGTCTCCAGGGGAAGGATTTCTAGTGGTGCTGTGCTGTGAGAGACTAACTGCAACTTCAGTGTGTTTTCTGATTAATGGTTGAACACTGCTGCCAGTGGAGTTCAGTGAGTGCTTTATTAGTATGGACAGAACTAGCAGTGTGAGCTGACTGTAATACAGCCCATTAATTTACAAAGAGAATTGGGGATTTACACATTTGTCTAGAATTGATTTGAAACTGTTCATGGAAAAATATACAGTGTTGTGCAAAAGTCTTGACACCTCATTTCATTGTATTTTATTAGAAAATGGGAAAAAGTTGCAGTGATTTGTTGAGATGTGTACAAACATATATGGAAATACAGCATATAAAGCAAGAACAGAATTTGTGATTTTTATTTATTTTTTTTACAATTTTAAAAGTCAGTTTTTGCTGTGATCACCTTTATTCTTCAGCACAGCCTGAACTGAGGCTACAAAACTGAACCGAGACAATCTGTCTTTCTTGAAGTAGTCTTCAGGAATAGTTCTCCAGGCTTTCTGAAAGCCATTCAAAGCTCTTCTTTGGATGTTGGCTGCCTTTTGTTCTGTTCTCTATCAGGATGATCCCACACTGCTTCAGTAATGCTGAGGTCTGGGTTCTGGGGAGGCCAATCCATGACTGATTGTGTTACACTGGGTGTTTTTCTATCCTTTTACTGCACTGCCAGTGTGTTTGGGATCATTTCATGCTGAAAAATCTAATGGCACTATTCTCCATTTGTAATTCCATAATTTTTGACAGGATCCCCAACAGCACTGTCTGAAATGTATGGCCATGGCAGAGCCTCCACCTTGTTTTACAGATGGCCGTGGACCCTCATTACGGTATCTCTCTCCTGACTTCCTTGTTGTGTATTGATGATGATTTGAACCAAAAATTTCAAACTTATATTCGTCACTCCATCAGACCTGTTGCCACTGATTTTCAGTTCAGTTCTTGTGTAATTGGTAATCCTCAACCTTTTTTCCCTGTTTCGCTTCCTGAAAAATGGCTTCTTGACAGCCACCTTTCCACTGAGACCATTTCTGATGACGTTTCAGTGAACGGTAGATGAATCAACTGAAATGCCAGATGCATCTCTTATTTTGTGCTGCACTTGTAAAGTTTCCTCAAATTTTTAAGGATAACATTGAGATATGCCAGACAACTCTTTGGAAATCACTTTGTTGGTGCAAAAATATTATTGTATGTCTGTCAAACTGCTATCTATGTCATTTTTAATAAATTCAATTAAAGAAATGGGAACAAATGATATGTTTTTACAATAGGCTTCTAGTAACAAAGTGCCTACAGATACAAGTTAAAATGATTTCTTTGCTAAGTTTACTGTCTTGTGTAGACACAACACTGGTTCATCCCTTGAGATAGGTGCCTTTTTGTGGTTGAATGATTTATTGGTCAATGTTAAGTGACTTAATTAGCAAGCAAGCAAACAAACACATTCTTCTGAAAACAGTCAGGTACAAGGACTGGACTGAGTGAAAAAATAAGGTAATGTCCAAAAGAAAATTCTTTGAAAGACCTTCATTAAGCCTTAACACCACTTTAAAAAATAACAAGGAAGTCTGGCTCCTTGGAAGCAAAATATAAAGAAAAAAAGGGTGGCTCAAGACTTTTGCAGCATACTTTATATAATCCTAAAGTAAGTAACTGTGCTGGCTCAAGAAATAACTGTCATAACTCTACTACGGGGTCTTTATTCTGTATATGATTCTACTGCTAGCATTTACCTAACTTAAAAAGAATTAGTATGAAGCCTATGCGTATGTTCGACAAGGAACTTCTGAAATCACTCATCTGATTTCCCGGGTGTTTCATTCATGTCGCTTCCATTTTCACACAATGTCAAAATCAAAGCTGTCATCACTGCTCAAGTCCAATCATCTTTCTGCTTGCCTTCTTCAAACCAAACAGCCTCCATTCTGCACTTTAAATCTCACCATTTACTTTACTCACTACCACTAGCGTCCAGACTTTTGGGGGGTTCCCGCCTGATTTCCCATCACCACTGGGATTCCATTCTGCCGTGATGGGTCATTGGAGTCTAATCGCCAAATAGCTTAATTGAATTCTGTATGTCAGCAAATCATGTCCAAATCCTCCTAATGATCTCTCCTTATTGAAATGAGGACACTACTAGCCTTGGGTGAGACAAAATTGCCTAACTCAACTTTCGGAGTCTCAGTTATGACTTCTGACTGAGATGTTCTCTCATGTGTGTGTCAGAGTTAACTGTACTGTGACAACAGCACACTTCTGAATCTGTCACAATAATGATGTAAACTAACTCCATTTTTTCGCCTGCATGCAGTGGGCTTAGGGTCATGTTTGTCTGTGCTGGAAAAGCCTATTAACAAACCACATGAGCGCGGCAGTGGTTTAGGAGCAGTAACATGAGAGTGACCAGAATAAAAAGAACAATGTACAATGTTCCTGTTCGATAACCACACTGCGGGTAATGAGCTAACCTCTCCCACATGAATATTCATTATAGATGCAAAGCTTTAGGCTAATGTGGTACTGTGTGACCTTGCAGTCTAAGGAAAAATAACCAGCTAGCCCATTAGTAATTGTTAACATCAACTTGGCTGAATATTTGCTTTTTTTTTTTTTGTCCATCCACTCCTAGGGGCTATTCGGAGGCCGATAACAGTGAACCAGAATGTATTCACTTGCAGCATCTGAAATAGAATTACAAGCATATGTGCATCACATCACACTGTAGATCTTTCTAGTGGGTTTTTGAATAAACATTTATTTTATTGGTTGAGACAAAGGCATTAGTCAAGAAACTGAGACAAATCCAATAAACGGAACTTCAGGCATGTGTGCCACATCCTGTGTGTGTGTGTGTGTGTGTGTGTGTGTGTGTCCATATTTATGTTTATATATTGGAATGTGTGGGGGATTGTAGAGCATGAACGGAAATAACTAATATCACGTTTTTCGTCGAACCCAAGCTTTTCAACATCTGTATGGACAATATTGTTTAAATTCAGCTGTTTTCAGTCACTTTGCCACAGGTTTATAAAATCAAGCACCTAAACCATGCAGTCTGCCTTCACAAACATCTGTGAAAGAATGGGTCATTCGAAAGAGCTCACTGAAATTGAGTGTGGTTGTCAGTTTGTTAAAGTTCTTTCCTCTAGATCCATGATAATCCACGATAGCTGTAAGTGCGCTTACTGCAAAGTGGGCGCATTTACAAACCACAGCACCTCCACCATGAAATGATGAAGCGGTACACTACATAAAGTTATGGGGAGGGTCATAACTCTCATAACACTGAGTGCTGAGGGCTTGCCAACTGCTTTTATGCATAATTTGTGAAAGTCATCAATACTTTACTGACTCAAGAACTGCAGAGTTCCAAACCTCCTGTGACATTAACATCAGCACAACAACTGTGAGATGGATGCTTCCTGGCACGGGGTTTCCGTGGCCGAGCAGCTCCTGCAGCTGTAATGTGTACGTGCCTCAGTACTGTTGTTCATATAGTGTAGCTTTGGTTTTACTATCATTTCAAACTCCTAGGCATCACTATGACATGGATACGTGTGATAGTGTTAATCACTATGGAAGGATGCAGTCAAACTACTGATGCTCATTTATACTTTAGTTTAAAATCCTGTCAGCCAAACATGTTGTCACTATTAATGAGTACAGCTGCGTCTTCCTGTACAGGCTTCCAATTTGTTTTTCATTCTGGAGTGTGTCCATGTGTCTGTGTGTTCAATGCATGCTTTGTAAACACACTGCTTTGCATGTGTCTTTATAATGGTGTCCCCTGCTAATGGAAAATGTAATAGTGGCAGGCAGGGACCAGCTATTGTGAGCCTAACAGTGGAAAGAGCAACCAGTAGCTAATATGACTAAGAGAAAGGTACAAGGCCGGGAGGAATGTACTATTGTGGACCAGCAATACATACATTATTCATCAGTTCTACTCGCATGGCTGATGATTTTATCAAATCTGGCATGGCGGATGTTGGCGGGGTGGGGGTGGGGATGTGCATATTTTTTTTGTTCCCTTTCCAATACAGTATATTCATGAGCTTCAATGAGATATGTTTTGCAACAGAGATGGCAGGAGCCATGAAATAGGAAACCAATCTCATCCCGTCAGCTCTTAACTGATATTGCCACCCACCCACACCCACACACAAACATACACTGTGATGACATCTGATAAGGATCAAAAAGTGGAGTCTGTTGTGCTGAAAGGCCGGCTCAGGTGGGCTGGAAGAGAGGAGGGGGAAAGCAGATACACTTGTGTAGTGGTGCTGCTACCAGTGTTTATTCAATAGAAAGCTCAAGTGGTCAGTGGGCTTTGATATTCATTTACTCTGCAGTATTCTAAGTGCTGAGACGCAGCTGACAGAAAACTGTCTGCGTCTTATTACACAAGCAGTCCACCCAATGATGAATGTAGACGGCGCACAACAACAAACAAAAAGACACCCCAACATCTTGATGTTTTTGTAGCCCCCTTTCTCTACTCATATAACATTCTCCACCTGCACTTGTTGTTTTTACCTCCTCTGCTTCCATCACATACAGTACATCACTCTGAGTTATCATTAAGCTACTAACTAAATTCTCCCCACTTCTTGGATAACTGCATTACAGTCCAATAAAAGAGTGTTTGGGTAAGAGTGTGGGAACTGGTTTCTGTTCATCCTCCAGGACCGGCTATTTCCTGTCTCAGCCGGTTCACAGCACAACACAACCTTCTCCGGTCACACTGTTAGGTAACACGGAAAACTGGGAAGATAATCAGGTCTGATGCATAGACAGGTGCTGGGAGACAGATATATATGTGGACGTACAAGCACACAGTCCTATACAATGGACTTATGTTATGCAAGAGGGCACAGCAGTGGGACAGTCTCAGTAAGGTGCTGAAATGTCACCATGTGCCTGGGGGAGTGGGATGCTGTGAATGCATGTGTGTGTGTTGCCTGTGCACTGTCACGTAGTGACTCCCTGCTTGTGACTGTCTCCCCTCTTTCCCCTGTGGAGACTATATGAGGTCCTTTTGTTGGGTAGATCTGTTACCTTGCCTGGCTTTTGTCCAGACATGTTTGTCTCTGTAAATGTTAGACACCTAAAGACCAGTTATTTCAGTAGCTTCACAGTGCAGCAGACAAAAACAACAGGGATCGTGGTCCTATTATATTAGTGTTGTTGTTTTCTCTCATAAACTTGCAGGTTTGTTGATTGATTTGATAATCCTAAGAAATCTGAAAAGTGTTTTGTCAGGCGATACAGAACAAATTATCTTCAGTTGTTTGTTGTTGGAATGTGATTTACTGAATTGTTTCCTGGATTTACAGATACTCATATTAGAAGATGAAAAACTTTAAACAGATTTGGATGAAACTCCCCACTGAATTTCCTCCACAAGTACAAAAAAATAAAATAAAAAAATAAAAAATGTTCCTTTGCAAAAAAAAAAAAAAAAAATGCCTGAAGGATATTTCTTTCTTTTGTGATTGCTAAAGATCTCTGGAATTCCGAGCCTGGTTTTAGCCGAGTAAAAACCCAGATGATAATTTCTCGGCATTTCCTGCTCTTTGATCTTGGCATTCCCATTTGAACCTTCTGAATTAAAGGCATTAGGTAAAAAAGCAAAAAGTATCAGCTACTAAAAACCAAGCGAGAAACCTACTGGGGATGACCTCATTATTGATAAGTTGCTCATCAGCAAATAGTGCCTGATCCAGGACATATTTATAGATAATTGCTGTTTGCCAAAGAACCACCTAGTAACTGCTATAACTGAACCAGTCGGGGATAATTAGTTTAAAAATTTTCTAATCAATCTAAATCCCCATTTTCTAAATGAGCCATTCCTGATTAACTCACCAATAAAAACGTAGCGGTCCAAAACATTAACCACTCACTACAGATTACTCCAAATTCAGTTGTTCTTTTCTTAATACTCAAGTACTGAGAAACAAATAGTGTTTCAGTACTTAAAGTGAGAGCAAAAAGAGTGGCGAATGAACTTGTACTGTTTTCTCTTTACTTTGTTTTTGGGGCAGAGGTAATCAATACCAACTCATGAATACAGTGAGGATTAAAAACAAAACAAACAAACAAGCAAATATTACCTAATGATTCTATGTAGTGCCTTACATAGTAGGAAGACAAAGGATCAACACAATGTTTCAAGCCTATGGGTGGACCTATTTATTGGTATTCAGAACACAGGAGAAAACGGTCAAAAATATATTTAAAAAAATGAGTCTTGATCCTTTTTATTTGATGCTCTTGACAAGAATGCCTGCCGGATTATAAAATAGTAAATAAAGAATAGACAAGGATGCAGTAGAGGCATCAACATCAGCGGCTTGTATGAAAGAGTTCCAAGAGATGTTTCATGTACTCCACCACGCAACTTCTTCACCTTTCTATTCAAAACCTCACCTCCCTTCCGGCGCATTTTTTTTTTTTTTTTTACAGGTTATCTAGCTGATA
>VUQJ01015941.1:7357-17904 GCA_015108635.1 Andinoacara biseriatus | reverse complement strand
TTTATGGCATTTTTTTTTTTTTTTTTTACAGGTTATCTAGCTGATAAGCATTTCTTGCTAACTTTCTATATCTTTCCTGAGAAATACTGTATCAGCCTATCTTTCTTCGCAGGGTAATATGTTTGTTTCTATGGTTGTTTTCTTATGTGTTCGTGCATAACCATGCTTGTCCAATCTATCGCTGTGTAGAACTTGAGGCCAGAGAGCCAGCAATTAAAAAGAGGACTGGGACATTTTAAGGCTTTGAGGCACAGACCCAGCACACATGCTGGCAGTCAACTGGCAAGCCAGAGGAGGTGAAATTGGAGCGAGAGAAAGAGTGAGACGGCTGGATTGGAGCGAGTGTGGGAGAGAAAAAGAGGGAAAACCAGAGAAAAGGGGCGGGCTTTCATTCCGGCAGTGCGCACACACCCTCTGCTCTGCCTTCAGTTTGGTGTAGGCACGCAAAAGGCAGCATGTGCGACTATGCGGCTCGGTGTGTGTGTGCGTAAAAAAGCTGCGCTGGAGACGTTTCACTGATTCAAGGATTTCCATCTGTTCTCTTGAAGAGGACGCGCACTGACGGTGTTTTAACCAGTACAGGGAATTAACTGTAACACACACGGGAAACACTTGGAGCTGAAGTAAAGGTAACGAGATATGTTTCTTGTTTTGAGGTGAGCTTTGTGAGAAATAGAAATAGAAACTGTTGCCTATAGTGACTGGCTTTGTGGTATTTGTGATTAGATAAGTTAACTGTGTGTAGCATCTGTTTATCTTTATGAAGAGTATACATTTTTTGTCATACCTGTGTGTGTGTGTGTGTGTGTGTGTGTGCGCGCGCTATCATTTGTAGTAAGATGCCATGAATCTTATTTTGTGACTACTCTCCTCCGGTAGTACAGTATACTACTGTGTGGGGATGGCTTTCCTTTTTTTTGTTTCAGAGCTCACCCTTTGGGGTCTCCTCCATTCTATGCCACACACAAATTGCTATAAATGCACGAGAATTGGACAATTTTTTTTATTTAAATAGCCATCCTGCATGGCCATTGTATGTGTGATGATGAAAGGAGTTTATCAATCATTAATGCTATGAGTTGGGACTTTGCCTACTTTCCCAGTCGAGCTAATTTAATGATGATAAAATACCTTAACAGCCCTCTGAACCTAAAGCACCTGACATTGGCCTTTGAGCTGTGTAGCTTGCTCTGTAAGTGAGTGAGGCGTGTTATATCAATTCCTGTCTCTGATCGCGTGCTTTTACATAACGGATTTCAAATGCAGAGTTATGAAATTACTTGAGATAAAAGTGGGATTGCGCTCATTTTTACATCAAAAGATCAAGTGGCGCTTAAAGTAATTATGACCTGTCAAAAGCTCGTTAGCCTCCGCTCTCTGAAGAAGCGAGAGAAAAAAAAGCACTCAGACCTCAGCATTTCTGGTTATACAGTACTATTAAAGGTTCACAATGCAGAATGAAAAAAAGAGAGATTCGCTGGCCTTTGTGCATGTGTGTATTGCTGGGAATATTAATAGAGGAGAAAAGAAAAAGCCAAAGAGTGAAGCAGAGGATGAGAATGACAAAGGGGACTTTAAAGGCTAATCAAAGTCTTGCGGGAACAGCAGGTAAAGGCAGCGTGATACTGGAGATTTAGCAGAGTGACAGTAGCCAGCAAAACATAATAAAAAGTAGGGGCAAGTTGCAAATTAAGGGAAAATATGAAAACGATGGTGGAGAGTCTGCAAATATTCAGTTTTATTTTCTACTGAAAAATGAACAGCACATTTAACATCTGTCACTCAAATGTTTGTGTATTCAAGAAGGCGTCAGGTCTCAGCTGTGCAGTACAGTAAAAGAAATACGGTGGAGGGGGGCAAGCAGTCTCTCCTCCACCCTTACAATCCCTCTTCTTTGCTGGAAAGGAATAAAATCTTTGGTGTTAGGCTTGGTTCTTTAAGTATTTTTTAGAGATTTTTTTTCTCACCACCTATTATCTATTCAGCAGAGATCAAGTGAGGAGTTTTTTTTTCATTTTGCTGTTATTTTGTTGTTTGGGGTCCTAATAACCATAAAGGCAAAGCAAACTCCTGACCCCTATAATATTATTTACAGTACATGGTTTGATATTGCTGTGGCATGGCAGATCTAATTGTTTGATAAGTCACTTACCCCCAAAGGTATCCCTGTTTATATAAAAGCCGAATCATAGCGGTTCAGTAGCCAAAACTTTTAAAGAGACTGTTACCACAGAATCCTGATTAAGAGCTGTCACAACACATTTTTGACTCCATAACTGCAAAACAAAGACAGCAAATCAATTTGTCTGCGCTGCCTTGTAACTGAGTGCGCTCATTGTGTTAATATTTACTTTTCTTTCAGAAGAAGAATATTAAACTAGCTCTCTCTGTCTAGCTCTTATCTTTCTTGCTTTCTTGCCACAATTCACTGCATCAGTTGCCACGAGGAAGTTGAATATTGGGGGCGGGGGTTGAGGAAGGGATTTGTGAAAGAATTTATAGTGACAGATAAAAACTGGTGGTTGCGTGCATGTGTGTGCATGTGTGTATGTGCACATTTGATTTATTTACTTTAGAAAAACTGACACAGACTTCACAAAAGCTGGCAGCATGGGGGGGGGGGCATTATCCCATTGACTGTTACTACTGCATATCCAGTTTTTTTTGTCCATGAGTGTCCATTTACTATGTGTTCACGTGTGTGCTGGGAACAAATATGTGCGCATCCACACAACCATGTGCTGTGGATGCATGAGGGGGATGGGGGCTCTGTTAAGTGAACCCTCTGGGTGTATGTGTGTGTGTGTTTGTTAAGGTGTACATACTGACCCAGATTGATACACTGCTCTCATGCTCTATCAGCTCACTTTTAAAGCCAGTGTAGGTGTTATATTTACCCCCCTGCGCAGTTCTCATAGGAGAACACTGACTTTAACCACACCATCGACAAGCCCTGCTTTGACCCTAATTAAAAAAAAATGAGTCTTAACCTAAAAACCTAAAAATTTGAGGAAGAGGACTTTGTTTTCAAACTGTTTTTCCCCTTCACACACTAATATATAGCCTCAAATAAATAAACTGGTAGATATAATTTGTGCACTAAATAAAAGTCACCAAATCAACAATATCCTTCGATCTATTCAGTTCAGCTGTCTATATGCATTAAATAATAAACATTTTTCTTCATGAAGAGCAACAACAGCAACAACAACAACAAAAACAGGGGTTTGTGCAAATATTCTCACATTGTGGTCTACTACAATGAATACAACTAATCGTTACAGATATAATACATAAGAGGCAGTTTTCATAAGAAAGAGGTGATGTAGGAATGATCCTTAAATGGTGCCTTTTGTAACACTTCATCCCTCTTCCTCACTGGTCCGCTCATTTCTGCTCTGAGCAAATGTGGAGCTAATGCTCCCCCCACCATCCCCACCACGTCCCCACATGCAATCAAGCTGTTTAAATGTTTGTGTTTGACTGTGCGCCTGTGGGTTCTCTGTGTGTGCCTTCTCTCTCTCTCTCTCTCTCTCTCGCTGTGTGTGTGTGTTCATGTTTCTTACTCTCTGTTCTCTGCTGCTGTCATTTGGAGCCCAGTAAAAAGACAAATATTGCTGAAGTCTGTTTTGGGAAAAGCAAGACAAAACTGACAGCTGAGGGAGGAGGGAAGCTAAAATGTTTTTTTTCCCTCTTCTCTGGTTTCACTGAGTGTCTCTAAGGACGGTGCTGGTTCAGTTATGGCTGCATGCAAAAGCAGAGGGAATTCCCTTTGCAATGCAGATTATAACAAACAGGTAGTAGCTCTGAACCCGAGGGGGTCAAGATCAAGTGGATGAGACTGTGGGTTTATAAGATGAGTTACAGAACAGAAGGAAAAACATGTTTATGCTACAAAAAAAAAAAGATGTAGTTTATTGATGTTCCCTCAGTCCTTGTTTCCGGATAATTGAACCTCCTCAGCTCTATTTAATAAAAATTATTAAAAAAATAGGCTAAAATCTCAATCCATCCTTTTTCTTCCACTTATCCAATCCAAGGTCACTAAGCTGGAAATCATTCAGGTGTTACATATGCTGCATACACATCTGGATGTTCCTGGACACTTATAAAATATTTGGAAATTATGAAAGGCGTGTGCAACTGAGTGAGCCAGGGAGAACATTATGTCATGCTAACGTCTTTCCGTTTCCGTTATGCAATGTCACCGGTCTGGTTGAGCAGGACTACTTTGTTGTTACCTAAAGAGTGCAGATCAGGTGGAGAACACTGAGCCAGACTCCTTAACATTAACTCCCTGATGAGAAGTAAAAAGAGGATGGAAATGGAGAAGCCGGAGCAGAAGGGATGCCTCTAATTTGTAAAGGCGTCTAGGCAGGGGAGGGGTGTCTCACAGTTGACATGAGCTGGCATGTGCCCTCATCATTTCCTCCCTTTTGTCTGTTCTGTCTGCTGATGAATTGGGAGTTTCCTCCTTCCTTCCTTCCTTCCTTTGCACCCCCCCTCATTCTCCCTTGCTTTCTTTTCTCTTTGTCTCCCTCTTTCCATCTCTTGCTCCATCATAAAGTATTTAAATCCTTCCTCTCTACGTGTGACAGCATTACCACCCTTGTCATGTCTGCCCATTATCTCTGATCAGTGTGGTGTTCCAGCGCACACATGAGCTCTGGCTACCAGCTGATGAGGCTGAAATGTATCTCTGTGTGCGTGAATACATTTTAGGTGTTAGGTTTTTTTTCTAGGGTGCCCTTAATTCATAATATGTACAATTTGGGATACTGAGCGATCAGTAAGATATATACGAGTTCAAGATCAGTGAGAGATGATATCTGTCCTTCCAAAGAATATAGTTTGAAAACATGTGGTTTCATGGAAAAAGAAAACTTGCTTTACGACACCCAGAGCAGGAAAATGCTTTAAAAGCCTTCAGAGTGCGAGAAAGGAAACGCAAGTGTGTGTGAAGTGCTGAGTGGGGATTTAGGGCAAGTATTACTGCAGGAATGCAAAGAGTGTCTTCAAAGATTGTTTTTATGCCTTGTTTGCACTGGGAGCTTTGGCCTTCCTCGGATCTTTTTTTAATCTCTGATTGGAAATCTTTACACCCCTGTTTTGAATCTGTTTCCCTGTCTAGCTTCACACTCACTGGCTGTATAATTAAAGCAGAGGACACAGGGCCACCGTCTCTTCTCGTTATTCCTTCTTTGGCCCCGTCTTTCTCCTCAACCCCCTCATAAGAGCTGGCAGGCGACTCAGTTCTCATCACACTGTCGCACATTGCGTTCCGGCTTGTTGACCTGGAAGTGATGCAGTGGGATATTGCAAGGCGGTCTGAAAAGCCTGTGTGTGCATTTGTAAGGGTGTGCATGTGTATATATGATGGGTGTGTGTGAGAATGACAAAAGCAAGGGTGAGGGCTTACGGGCAAAGCTTCATGACTTTTCTTTGTTCTTTCGAGTGAGTTTCTTTGAGGTTAAAAAAAAAAGCTGCAGCGAGTGCTTTATGAGGTCTCTTTCATACTGTGTAATGTTGTTACTGTCCTGTGGTGCGTTAGCTTTTAGGCACGTGAACGTGTGTGCATGTGTGCCTGCGTAATGTTAGGTTGTCTTTGTTGTCTCCCCTCAGGCTGGCACTCAGATGTCGGTCGTGTGGAGCTTATACAGGTCACTAATGCACTGAGAGGGGAGGCTCTATTCACTGTAGCCACTCAGAGCCCAAACAATAACCCCCCAGCTCGAGCCTGCACAAGAGATCAACTCCAAGGAAATGGACCCATTGACCTAGATCCAACCCCATCCTCCGAAGAGATGCCCCGTAACTGACGTGCCGTTGATATCCTTGTCCTAACAACAGTGCTGTGCCACAAGATATCTCAACATTATTGCCTCAAATCAGAGTGTAGTAACATGAGGGTACTCATTCTATCAAGCCAGCTAGGACTAGATTTAGAGCCATTAATCAGAAAAACAATGCAGCCAAAAAAAACAGATGAATCCTACATACATATGAGCATTAGTTTCAACCTTCTAGTCTAACTTTAGTTTTATTTTAGTCAACACCTTTCTGTGTGTGGGAAACTGACCTTTGGCTGCTAGAATTACTGGTGTGTGTGGTTTTCAGCCGGTGAAATTTACGGAACTGGGCGTTGGTCCCATGTGTCATTCTGTGAATCTTTCACACCTTACTTCCATGCAAGCTACTGTATGTTTACGTGTGTGTGCGAGGTGAACAAATGGATGAAGAGACTGTAGTTTCTCTTTGGTATATAAATCAGACAAACAAATTAGATCGTGTGAAAATTATTGTATGCGCGATGCAAATTTGTATCTCCAAATGTTAGGCTGTGCGTTTATGCAAAAGTTCAGCTTCAGGTGTCAGTTACATTTTCAGTTGCTACCATAAGTTGTTGTTTTTATGCCTTTTTGGCCAGTAGAAATAGTAATTGTGTTTAATTTTTACGTTATATTTGAATTAAAATGATAATCTTTTCTCCTAATTGCTCTCAGAAGTGTACAGGGTTAGAACTACAGAACTACACTGTATTGTTTTGTTGGTTTGTGACCTACGCTGGCCTGAGACCCAGCACAATGGGCTGATGTTTGTCTGTCACATTCTTCCTGAGCATTTCTTACCCCATCCCTCGCTGCAGTACATTGTCTCCTGTGTCTCCTTCAAGCTAAAGTTTGTTTGCCTGCCCTGCTATTGACTCAGGTGTACGGATGCACTAAGATAACTTCCCCTTCCAAATCCTGCTGCTCCCCTCCCCCACCTCCCACAGGCCCCACTTTGTGCTGCCCATTCCTCTGCTGCTACCATCTTTCATTACATTACCTTTGACAGGGTTGTACTTTGATGTTTTTCCCCCTTTGTCTCAATACCATCTCTTCCTTTCATTTTTAATTTTCTCTTTCTCGTGCTCCCACGGTACACACTAATCTACCCCTTACCTGTTTTGTTGTTATGCCAAAGCTTCACTCTTGCTTGCTGGTGATGATTAGGGTAGTGCTATAGCTTCAGCAGTAATCTTAATTAAGTAATAAGTGTTGCGTTGCATGTTATTAACTCTCTTTGCATCACTCTGAAATCTTCAATCATATTCAATAATATGAGTAAACTTGCACTGGCATTGCTGTAATATTTAAAGCTTAATCGTGCTGTTTTTGTTTCACTGAGCTCAGTAGTAGAGTTAGCAAAGAACCCCATATACTGGGATTACTGGGAAAGTCCTGTGTAAACAACTCAGTCAAAGTATTACATCAATATGGATAATCTAGTTTCTGTGCAAGTATTAATTTTTATTTATTTACTTAATATTTTTTTTTTTTTTTTTTTACAAAAATAAAGCCTAAATTACAATAGTTTGGATAATGAGGACAATCCCCATTTTCTGCAAGCAGCATCAGTTTTGTAGCTAATTAAATAGAGCAAACATATCCAAGCTTTCTCATCAAAACAGTAGCAAACTCTCCCCATCGTTTTTAGAAACAGTAGTTTGGTCGCCCCCAAACGCACTATAACACAGACAATAACCTCTTCAATGGCTCTCTCCGGATAGTCTTGCAGCTATGTCGTTACTGACAACAAATCAGGTCCGTTCACATCTGGCCTACTTTGAACTGACACAACATCTATCTCTATAAGCCCCTCAGGACCTATCAGCACCACTACACCTCTTTACCTCTCATGTCTCCTTCCACCTCAGCACACATCATTCATCTGTCTACCTGTGGCCCAACACTCGATTCCACCAGCTCCCCGTCGCATTAACAGCCTCTCATCCCTCTTTCACCACCATCATCTTTTTTTTTTTCAGACTCTCTTGCCTCTCTCATCTCATTCCCCTGTCTCAACCTCCCACCTCAATCAGTCTACCTTTGCCTAAAACCCTCTTATCCCTCCCTCTCACCCACTCAGCCGCCCTGTTATTTCACTGTCCCTTCAGCCATCACAGAGCACAATAGGAGTATTACCCGCCAATTTGGCTCCATTGAAACCACTTTGTGTTTGTCTGCGGGTCTTGAAATGTGTCAGTGTGTGACTTTATGGTGATGCCAGGGTTTGACTTACATTTCTGGCGATAGTATGTGATGCTTATGTTGAGATTGTTTGGATTTGGCCATTATTTTTACCTTACACATGAAATCAGTTTTATTTTTAAATCTCATAAAACAGCCGCATACAGTGAATGTGATAAAGTTCTTAACTGCTTAAGGCTTAACAGGCCGTGACAGTGTGTTACGTCGACATTTCATTACTTTATTACCATGTCAACATACCTGAGGGGGATTTGTCTCAGTTCATTTTAGAAAAAAAAAAACACAAACAGCAGCAAAATTGTAGCAAAGCATCCAGTGATACAGAACAAGAATAAGAGCAAGATTCTACTGTGCTTCAGTGCAACAGTGAAAAAACAGAGTGGGCCAAGAGATTATAGGGGAAATACAACTCATTAGGTAATATAAGTGTTTATAGTGTTCTGTAAAGGTCTTGAGCCCCCTCATTTCTTTATATTTTGCTAAGAAAATGGGTTCAGTGATTTAATGAAACATGTGCAAACACAAATGGAAATACAGTATATAAGGCAAAAAAGGCAGGAATAGTTCTCCGGGCTTCTTGAAGGACATTCAAGGCTCGTCTTTGGATATTGGCTGCCTTTTGATTTGTTATTTGTCAAGATGATCCCACACTGCATCAATAATGTTGAGGTCAGGGCTCTGGGGAGGCCAATCCATGACTGATAGTGTTCCACTGCATGGTTTTTATATCCATGTATTCTTTTACTGCATTGGCAGTGTGGTTTAGATCATTGTCATGCTGAAAAATGAAGCCATTGCCAATCAGATAATTTCCAGACGGTATTCCAAGGATGTAACACAGTCTGATGGCACTTTTCTCCATTTTTAATTCCATCCCGAACAACACTGGCTGAAATGCAGCTCCAAACCATGGCAGAGCCTCTACCTTGTTTTACAGATGGCTGTAGACACTCACTGTTGGACCTTACCACTGACCTCCTCTGCAAATATTGATGATGATTTGAGACCAGAAATTTCAGATTTGAATGTATCACTCCATAATACCTGTTCCTTTTTGTTTTCAGTTCACTTCTTGAGTAATTTGGCTTCTCCCTTCCTTAAGAATGGCTTCTTACCAGCCACTCTTCCACTCAGACCATTTCTGATCAGACTTCAGTAAATACTCAGGTCCCATTTCAGGTCTTTACTCGGGTCTTTTACGGACATGACTTTCGGATGCCTGCTTGAGATTGTATTTTAGGTGTGCCACATCTTCTTCTGTTCATCACTTGTCCAGACAATTTAAATTTGGTTCACAACACTCGTTCATCTCCTGAGTTAGGTATGTTTTTGTGCTTGATTCATAGGTCAGTGTTAAGTGGCTTAACAAACAAGCAAACTAAAAAAAAAAAACCCCCAAAGAAAAACTCACTTTAGTCTGGCTGCTTAGTAATATTAGTAATAATTAGTTAATATAAAGGAATGAGCAGTGGCTCAAGACTTTTGTACTGTACTTTGTTAAAAGTAATAATAAATTCATTGTAGTTGTGGTCTACTAATTGTTCCAATTTTTAGTTTAATGCGTCATTCTTTTGTCCTCTTTTTCTTCTTCTTTTGACACTCCTCCTCCTCCTTCCACCAACACACAAACGCAAACATAGTCAACATGTCATCACTCTCCTTCTGGATAATTAAACAGCACTTCTTTGCTCCCTCTCACACATTTGAAACAGAACATCACCACATGAATATTCAATTGATTGATTTTGATGACTGCGAGCCGATTGTCTGCGCAATCACTGTTTCATCAGGGAGAACGAGTGAGTGTTGATTGAGGAATGGCCAAAAAAAGGGGACAATCTATTAATATTTAACAAACTGCACACACTAATTTTTCATGTGCCATTCAGCCTGCTGCAATACATGGTTTTGAGCTTATCAATGAGAGGCTTTCATGTCACATTAGCCTACAACAAAAGCCAGAGCAGGATTTAATACAGAGATATCTTGATCTTCTAGTGCAAAATCCTTGCATTGCAATAGGAGGTTAAATTGTGGGGTTTCCTGACTTTGAATTCATGCAGGGACTCTTGATACTTGAGGTTACAGCAGCAGCTACTGAGCAGAGCATCGAAATCTACACATTTTCATTGACTCTCCCGGGCCTCTCGCTCAATGGAGAGCGGGTGGTAGAAGAAAATCTTCTTTAAAATATGGTAATCCCTGACTGCACCCTGCTGCAGAGACAGTCAACTGAAATCTGAGTTAAGGAGCATATAGCGTAAGCTCTTAGAAAGCCAGAGGAGCGTATTTAATGAGGTTAGTGACACTTGAGGAGCCAAGCAGAGTGAATTGGCTGACAGTGAATTCCACTGGCCTTTATATATATATGTATATTTTTTAACGTGATCCTCAGTTGCCACACTGACCCAGAATCTAAAATCTTTTATGTCATGTTGCCATTCAGTAGCACTTTTTTTTTTTTTTTACTTTTCCCCCTTTTTTTTTTATTTTTTTTTTTTTCTTCCACTCTCT
>VUQJ01015940.1:7009-21969 GCA_015108635.1 Andinoacara biseriatus | reverse complement strand
GCAGCAGGATCAGGTTTAAGCAGCGCCTTCTACTCGACGCTAGGGCTAACATTAAACACAGGTGCCAAGCACCATGTGATAGTGTATCCAATGTTGATCTGCCATATTTCAGCTTAGGTCACAGTCTACCACTCAATTTACCAGCATACCAGAAACAAGGTCTTGTTGACATTTTCCTGCACCCTGCATAAAAGATTTAGACTCTTTAACTCTCTGTTCACTGCTGACTGCTGCAGGCTGAAACAATGATTTTTGCTTGATTACACGGAACCAGCCAGGGATCCATAAAAGAACGCCAAGGCCAAGAACTCTAATGCCTTCTTAAGCTTCCTTTTGCCAAAAAAAGTTTATATAAAAACAGCAGTAAAAGAAACAGCAAAGACTCAAGCGGACACAAAAAAAAGTAAAAGCAGAAAAAATTCAATTTCAAACAATCCTGTTAAACTGCTTCTGGCCGCTCAGAAAGTCCATTTGTCCATTTGTGTGTCTCTACCTGTATGACGGCGCTGAACCAGCAGGTATTGCCAACATTTTTCAGACCCACGGGGCAGTTGTCTATCCTCTTCCTGTCATGTGGGTTGGGTGAGTCGCTCCACACTTCTGTGTGGGTACGCTTCAGACTCGCCTTGTTCTCTGCTATGCTGGCCTCCAAAACTCTGAGACACAAAAGAGACAATTAGCTTCCCTGTGGGTCACCAGATCACCTGCTGCAGCTCATCTACACTGTATCTACCAAGAGGTTAAGAGCTGGACACTCAAACTTCTTTCACCCTACTCATCAAAACCCCACACAGCTCAAAAGAACAAGAACACTGACAAAGTCAACCATTAGAAAGGCTCATCTTTCAGCTGGACTGGGGTTTAATTAATCTGCGACACTGTGACCTCTTTTTATTGCGTTTCAGTCGGGTCGCTATCATTTCAAACGCATATTAAACTCTTCAGACTTATTTCATAGCAGAGAACCATCAGTGCTATGTTGGATGGTGGACAAAAGAATAATAATAATAATCATAGACTCAGAGCGTCCAAATATTAACTGCAGTATTATCCTTGGAAAACGCGCCACTGCTCATAAATCGTAGAACTAGTCTGGAAAATATTCCACGAACTTCCAAGAGTGATCATGTAGGGGAAGTAAAGCATGGATTTCTTTAAATATTGTTTCCCATCAAAGTTGTGATATTCCTGAGACAACCTGCTGATGGCCTGCTCCTCATCAGTGATGCCCGTCTCCCTGAATGCGCGGTTGGACTCCTCCAAGCTGAGGGCGATGGCCCTCTGCAGGTCATCTTTATCATCACCAGTCAGGTCAATCACGTCTGCATCAACAAAGCACAACAGGTGGCAATTTATAGTTCGGATATTTAGTCTTCTGTTCAAAAACCTTGAATTGAACAAGCATGTTGTTTTCCATAACACAGAAATGACATCAAATGTGGTAACTGTACAGATCTCCCAGTTTCTCACAGATCTAGATTCTAATTGTGACAGGGTGTGCATACACGTGCACACGCTTGTATCATGTAACAAGACATGAATGTAAGCTTGCTTAAATTAATTATATGTTAACAACATTCATGGAGTTAATGCAAATACATTAATAATCCAGATAATCAGTAAAAAATAATCAGTTTTGCCGACAGACTCAGCGAGCCTCCTCTCCAGTAGACATACTCCAACCACACTGGTGGCTGTTGGACTGCAGCTAGTGATGGTTGTGCTTCATATGCTCTCTGGCCTCAATTAGTTTTGTGTAGCGGCAAACGAATCAGTCTCACCAGGTCCAGGGTCTGGTTTAATGGCCCTCCAGCTCACTACAGTCTTACCTCACCTGTTTAAGCCTGCCCACCTGTTAACATCACCCTGCTGTCTCATCTCACAATTAAAATAATGACCCATAAAATACGAGTTGGAAACTAATCAAATGTATTTTTAACATTAATGTGACCATCAAAATAAATATCAAATAAACAATGCATATTAAAGTGAACGCAATTTTTATTTTTAAATGAAAATAAAATGTGCAAATAAGTAAATAAAAATGTTCAAATAAGGCTTCAAATTAAAGAAAAAAAAATTCCATCCAAAACAACTGAAAAGTTTAGAGATGATTCAGTTCATGAAGAAGTTTACTATTCAGAATAAATGCTAATATTAATGTGAGAAAAAAATAGGAGCCAACGTAGTTGCTCTTATAGCTAACTTAGCTGAAATCATCCATGAGACCTTGTTTCTGACGGGAAAACTAACAGAAACATCACCGTACAAACATTAACAGGTATCAGCGCCGCGCTAATGTAGCCATCCAGAGCTGACGTCACAGCTTCAGGGTGCCGGCGTTTTAAACGCTCAGCATTGCACTGACGCTGCCGTGGAAGGAAAGCTCTGCTTTGCACAGTCTGCATTCAGCTTTCTGTCAAATGCTCCCACATCTTTGACAGTCTGTCTCCATTTCTTTCCTTTTCTCCACCCTCCTCTCTGTTCCACCATCATTATGTTGTTCTCTATGTTAGTATTGTTGTTACTGGCAGACAGTGGAGGCAATACCGCCCCCATATCTTCCTGTAGTGTATTGAGGATACAAAATCTTGCACGTGGTTTTAAAATATGACTCATAGACATCATAGATTATGTCGATGAATCGCTGCAGCCCTCAGCAGCAGTAGCTCGTTCAGCAAGTCATTTGGTAAAGCAACCCAAGACTTGAAAGGAGGCGCTTGTTAGCAGTGACTGAACTTTCAAAATAAAAGCAGGGGGACTGTTTACTAGCAAATCAATCACTGATCATGTTGTTCTCTTGGAGAGATAAAATAAAAATAATGCAAAAATTCCCCAAAGTTTCCAAATATACTTGGGCGGTTCTTATTGTATTGTATTGTAGTGTTGAGGTGAATGTGTATGTGTATGTGTGGGACACACTATACTGAATGTGGACATGCTGAAGGCCAAAAGTTGAATCAAGTTGCTCACTTGTGTCTGCCTGGCTGCCCACACTGATGTATCTGTCGCTGGCCACCTGGGATGTTTGGTAGTAAGTCGTCTCATCTTGCTGAGGAACCTTGGCGTTCTTCTCCGTCAGAAAGGCCACAGCTTCAGCCAGGTCTCCATTACTCACCTGCAGAAACATGATTTACAAAAAAATTCAGCATAAATGGCCACAACAACAATTAGGGAACATTCTTCATGTTTTTGGTAGCGTTTATATACGTGTGTGTCGTTCTATCTGTAAACATGATGGCTCGAAAGGTTTTTGAATGAATTCTGATAAAACTTTGTAGGGCTGATCGTGTTAACGATCCATTAAAATCTGGCTTAAATCAGCTTAATGATTTATTGGTGCAAAATGAACAAAAAGCCTTAAAACATAAAAACTTAGAAAGGTCAATAGATTGATCTGAAGGTCAAAGTGATAATAATCCTATATAGAACTATTTAAACCTGTTTATTACTGCCACTGTTTGTGTTGACTTCATATAGGGAATGACTAAATATTACGTTACTTTGGACCTCTGACCTCTTCTTCAAGGTCAAGTAAGAGCCAACGTAAAATATCTTTTCTTTAAAACTTAAAATTCTACTGCATTTGTTTTTATAGGCAACATTTAGGAAATATGGGGATTCTAAAGATCACGGTACAGTTTGGATCCAAATATGTCACATTTGACCTCTGACCTCACGTTTACATTTTACATCTGCCTTTCTTTCAAATTGACCCCTAAATGTGTTTTATCTTTAAAGAAAGTATAAAGACAAAGAGAATGAGCTGCCTGGTTAGTCAGAATATACTGTATTTAATTTTTCAATTCAATTTTATTTATAGCGCCTAATCACAACAAAACTGTCGCCTCAAGGCGCTTTATATCGTAAGGTAAGGACTCAGTAATTACTGTAATATAAGTTAGTTACTCATGTCCACTTATTTACAAATCAGTACCTATTATCCATTACTTGCTCCTACATAATGTTTGTGTAGTCAAAGCTTCTGTCATGCTGCCCTCCTCTGATTTTGCTGCACTACAAACTTCTTAAAGTACGTTTAAAAAGAACAAAGAAAATAAAATGAATACAAAATACTAAACTATTCCCTTAAAGGTAAATACCGCCCATAGAGTGAGCTGCCTCGGTGAAAGCCTGCACTCTCGGGAGCGCTTCTTGTAAGGTTAATATTTCAATGTGATCACAAGAAAATTATTAGCTGCAATGATGGACTGAAGAGGACCGTGCTCAGAGTGCATGCCAAAAAACATGAAACTCAAAAACAGCTGTGTTTAATACAATGTAAACCCTTAATTTTATGCTTTGGCAGGACTAAGTGTGAGACTAACTACACAGTCCTAGTGATGAACAGGGGTAACTGACAACAGTCTCATATAAATAAAATGAACCTGCGTTTGAGACAGAAAGTTGCCACATCTCTAAATGAAAGAAAACCGTGTCTACAGTTTGCACACAACGTGTCAGACTTTTTAGAGTTTTTGGCTTGTATTGTACCTGCAGGGCCTGCTGAAGCAGCTGTACGTCTGTGGTGCCGGTGACTTCCTTCAACTGGTTCAGTAGTGTCTGCTGGTGCTGTTGAAGGAGAGGAAAGATAAAGAGGCATTTCAGAACTGAGGCCGAAAATGATAGAAGCAATTTTGTACACGTCCAGGTTCTTACAACATTTAAAAAATAAAAATAAAATAAAAGACTGTCAACGCATGCCACTAAATCAATGAAAAAATAACAACCCTACTAAATCAATAAATAACTTAAACTTAACTCATGAGGCTTTACAAACGTGTACTGGCAGTCAGATGATTTACAAAAAGAGCAGCAAGTTAACCATCGCCATCTTAGGGTATGAGGGAAGGCTCAATATTTTGTGTGATTGTTTAAACATTTTCATCAAATTGGTCTTTGGGGAATTATAGCAGGTGTCTTTCATTGTTCCCAGACATTTCATGGACATCATGATTAAGAAAATGATACACAGAATGACAATAACAAAATTAATCATTAGCTGGATTCCTCGTGGGAAGGCACCAACAACCACTGCAGCAACTTCCGCCCATGTTAGTTAGTGACTGGTTAAAGTTATCAAGAGTAACTATCTCAGGTGCTGGTATAGCTCACCTGGTTGAGCAGGCAACCCATATATCAAAAGGTTGCAGAGGCCTGGGTTTAATTCTGCCCCAGACTATTTATTGTGTTTCATTCTCCCCATCTACTCTAGAATATACCAGGGTTTTTAATCAGAAAAAAAACTTCAGCCCGACACCCGTGTGTGTTGTGGGGTGGGGGTTAATTAGCATTTGCTAATGCTAAATGCTGTGCCGGCTTGTCACTTTAGTGACGTGAACAGTTGGATAATATTATGAATGTAATATTCTGTGATAATGTGTCCTACGGGTCATTGAAGGCACCTGAATCTGATTGGACCATGTGACTTGATGACGATGGGGAGTGTGGATCCCTCTAGTCTGTGTTATGATGCTCTGAAAATAAGATGCACGTTTACCTGCAGCTGTTGTTAATAAACGTTCCTTAGGCAACACGTCAGTGTGTTATCCTTGTGAGTTTATGAAGCCAACAAGACAAGCTCCTGGGATTTTATGTTTAATAGGACGCCCAAAATTGTCCTTTGAGCTCCATGTTTCCTCTGCTCCCCACTCGGTTTCACACTGGTCGCTATTTTACCCCACCGTGCACATTGTGAATGAAACTGAATGAGAACTGCCACAACCAGCCGGGAAGATGGAAGCTAGCTAGTTAGCTGTGACAGAATTTTGCAAGTAAAGCAACAGTTAGTAATTATTTCTAGCAAAGTAAGAGTACATATGAGACAAAATAAGCATCAGCCTGAGAAATCTACTTTTATGTTTAACCACAATGTTAAAAATTGCTTTACATATCTGACTTGTAGTTAAGGAACTGATACAATATATCCTGGAAGAACCCTGACAATTCCTATAAACAAGTTGATGATGTCAAACCCAGCTGGACTGCATGGCCTTACCGCACACAATTAATCTGCTCTGCAATGGTTGAGTAAATGCACTATAAATACTGGGCAAGTGCACTTAGTGTCAGCATCCAAGGCAGAAGTCATGTCTTAAGTGAGAAGACCACAGACGGTAGCTTTCACAGGTGCAGCAGGCAACAGATAAGAAAATTAGTTCAGAAGTGTCTTTCACAGTTTAGGACTCATTATTATTGTAGGTTTTTTTCACACACGTCCATGGCAACATGGTGCACCATCTATGCGAATGACATTTTTAAACAGTTTTAATGGAGTTGCTCCAGCTACTACACAAAAAGCAGTGAAAAAGAGTGATGGCCTGGGAGCCTGTGTGTGTCACAGAGTAGCAGCACACCATCAAATAAAATACATCAGGATTTTATCCACCAGGTGTTTTGTGCCATCCTCTTGCACAGTCTATGCATTCGCGATAAAGGCAAACAAACCACGACAGCAGTTTAATTCAACTGCAGTTACCAAAAGTACTGAACTCTCAATTTTAGATATCAGATCTGCGAAAATGAACTTTATGGTTGTGAAAATGGCTTAAAGTGGTGTATAATAAATGCTCTGTATTACCTCAAACTGCACTGTGAAAACAGTAGGACAAACGACAGTGTTATTTAGAAATTATACACTTTGTTCAATCACTAAAAACGAAAAACTGCAATAACAGCACCTGCATATAAGATCTTGAAGCGACTGTTGTTGTGATTTGGCACTTTATAATTAAAAATTATTGAACTGAATTGAATAAGATCAACTGACACTCTACAGTTTAAATGCAACAAGTGGTGCTGGGCAGAACAAACCCGCCACCTGGCAGACGTCTTAGCTATTGTCCATGCCCATAATTTTCCAAAGTTTAAAAAGTTGAAATAAAATAACTTCCATCTTATGGTCATTTTCATTTTTTTGTAAAAGCTTTGTTTCTTATAACGAGAAAATACACGGTTTGTCGGGTGGGCGGTAACAGGGTAACTTAATGACTAGATTGATAGAGAGTCAAAAGTTGCGTCATATAAAGGTTCTAGCCAGCAGTTGATCCCCGGCGCTGTGCCTTGCTGAGGGGATGTTACACTGGGCTGAGAATTTAAGCAGAAATAAAAAGCAGTGTCAAATTTTATTTTAATGTGCTGTGTCACAATATGTACTTATTGAATATGTTTTAAATTCAATAGTGATTAAACAATCCAAATTATGTTACACTAACTGTTTGAGGAGACTTCGTCAATTAAACTAGTGAGCTTATAAACAGCTAAGAAAATGTATCAGCGTCACTATAAAATGATCAGGACTAAGGCTGTGCAAAAATTAATTGAGTTATTGTTGAAATAAAGTGTTAAGCAGTTATGTTTACTTTCACTTAAAATTTCCAGGGAAAACACCACCTAGTCTACTTTTGTGTTTACATTTGACTTATGCTGTGTCACTACTATTATCCATAATGCTGCTGCTCTTGCTGGCACATTAGGGCAACAGATTCACTCTTCAAATGAGGTAGTCCATCAGCAATGACAGTAGCTCCTTGGAAAAGAAGGATGGAAAACGCCCCTCACTTTGTTTGTACTCCTGCCTACAAGCTGCAAACATCAATAAAATATTGTTCTCTCTTTTCTCTGTCATTATAAATATCATTAATACAAATTTCCTTGAAAATATCATGATATAATTTTGAGGATATTTCACCAATCCCTAATTACAACAAGGCAGCTCAATCGAAAACATCAGACCAGCACCAGTCCTGCTTTATTATCCTCAAGTAATATACTCAATAATCTTTCAAGTTTACAAAACAAGAATAACTAACTCACAGGAACACACGTTTCCTATCAACCTTCTAGAGGAAGTGACACTCTGACTTGCTGCCTGTCACTACAACAATCATACTTAGCAACAAGTACAAACTTACAAGAACCAATGTGTAAAATAAAATGTGAGTCAGAAACTGCTCATATACTACCTCACACCAACTTCAGTTGTCATAACATTTAAACAATATTTGTAACGCCACAGTGAAAAACACAGTTTTTCTTAAAGTCTTCAGTCAGAGCAGGTCTGTAGTTAGTAGATGTTGTAGAGTTGGGAAAGGAAGCTCTAATACAAATGTAACCACAGTGCTGTGGTTCATGTGCTTAACTGGTTATAACTACTGAAATACATAAACATAAAGACAACAGCCTGATGTCCTCCCAGAACCTGTTCACATGTGTACCAATATTTTGGTAACGTAGCTTTCTCTATACAGTACCAGTCAAACGTTTGGACACGCTCACCCATTTGTTGCTTCGATGCTTCGTTTAAACTCAGCAGCTCAGGTGCCTCCATGTAAGCGGAGCGTTTCATCCACATTAGCAGCCTTCAAGTTCTCTGTTGCTGTGACAGATTTCCTTCATTTGGAATAAACGATCCTTTAACACCGAGTGGCTCACCACTGACACGTTTTTCCACGCTTCCACTGCTCTCTACCCCACGTGTTTGTGATGTGCTTACTGTGCTGAGAATTTCAGCTGTAGCTGCTGGAACGACTTGCCATCACCACAGTTTGATAGTGGTCGCCGCCCTTAGGACTAGTGACTGGGTGGGCTCTGTCAAAATATTTTTTACGCTTTAATCTCACAAGGAGAACGCAAACCATTACAACAATAAGCTCACGCAGCCCCCAGTTTTTCAACAAAAACACTGACAACACAAGAGCAGCAGTTGTTTTACGTGCAGTCTCTGTGCAGAGCCGTGCGGAGCCGTTATTGAGACGTTGAGTTCAGGTGGAGCAAAAGGAAACATTTTTCTTGTTTCTATAACCACCATTAAACCTTTACTGGGAAATAGCTGGAGGTCCATCATCAACCCCCGATCAGCAAGTGTCAACGTAAAGAGAATTTTGTAGCTGCTCAATCCACTGCTGTTTGTTTCACACAGCGAAAAGCTGCAGTAAAGCTACAACAGTTAAAATATGCAGATGAACAGCTAATAAGGCAAAAGTATTTCTTATCCGATTACTCGACTAATTTATGTTATAATCAATAGAATACTCGATTACTAAACTAATCAATAGTTACAGCCCTAGCACCTTCATCTCTCTCGCTCTCTTTTTTTTTTAACATAAGATTGTGCACAATGTTAATGTTTTTTTGATTGTTCCCCCTAGGCTTCTGACTGCCCAACATTTCTTCTATAAGGTCAGAGTTATATCACCACTGTTGCTTTGGCATCCTCTTGAACTTTCATGTGGATGGAGATATTTTTCAAAATGAATGTGGGAAATCCTTGTTGAGAAAAAAGATAAAAAAAAATATATATACACACACATACACACACACTCTCTTTTTTTTTTCAGGGACATGTGCGATTACTCGACTAGTCATCTCTATTGTTACCAGACGTACTAGTCGGGTAGTCTAGTTAAGGTTTCAGTAAAGCCAGTGCTGGTAAATGCTTGTCCTAAATGTTATGCAGCCATCTGCCACCAGATGGCATTTCCGGTTTATACAAAGACGCGAGAAAACAAGCGGGACAAATGTGTTTGCGCCTTAAAAACACAGAATAAGACCCAGGAGGGAAAAAGGTGCCAGCATTTTATGTTTCTGTTGTCCGACACCGCATGTAAAACACCGGGACACAACCGAAAGGTAATTAACATACGCAATGCACCTGCACAGGTATAAACGCAGCAACATCTTCTACTAACGTCGTAGCAGCTGAAGTCTGAAGGGCTCAAAACACGGGGACACGCCGTTCGCTCTCCATTCGTTTACTATGGAACTTGAGCGAAGCGATTGTCGTCTAATCGCAAAAGTTCCATAGGAAATGAATGGAGAGTGAGCGACATTGCTCCCTGTTTGTCAAGCACCTGAATCAGGGGTAAGCTGGAGGAGGAGGCCGGGCGAGATGGAGGTCTGGGCTCCACACCCGGATAGGAGGAAGAAAATGGACGAATGGATTTTTGTATTGTTTTGATGCGTGTCATGAATTGTAGAGCAACAAGAATCGTTGATAATGTGCGGCACAAACAAGATGCAAATAAAGAATGCCATAACTTTTTAAAATAAGAAAATAAACATTTTATTGCCTTAAATTAAATAACATAGCATTTCTTCAGTGACTTTGAACTAGGTGTAGCTTAAACTATGTCACTTGAGGAGTTTAGTGTAAAACATATTTACAGACAAACGTGATTTTAACTTAAATGCAAAATGTATATATATTTTGTACAGTTTTGGCTTAATTTAATTTCCCTGACGGAACCCTCCGAAAGGAATTAATAAAGTTTTATCTAATCTAATTACTGCTGTAAATATGTTGGGGGTTTTTTTTCACCAAATGGCCTTCTTTTGAGTCTGTACTCTGGTTAACGATTAACTGATTACTAAATTAGTTGTTGATTATTTCAATAATCGATTCATCACGATTAATCCGATTAATCGTTTTAGCCCTATTGGAGTGTAACGTGCAGTGTTCATAATGCGCGATGCACAGTGCCGCACAGTTAAGCAGTATTTAGTGCGATTCATTATAGAAGAATTCAAATAATGGTTTCAAATGCCTTTGTTTAGACAGCTTTTGACATTATCCATTAAACAGGCAAAAAAATAAATTTTATATCTGAGTGTTTTAGTTTTAGATTAGTCGTTAGTCTAATTTTTTCCCCTTGTATAGTTGACTATTAAATTAGTCGCCAGGAACATCCCTAATATATATATGTGTGTGTGTATGTGTGTACATGTGGATATAGCCCCAGGTGGAAAATGTGAAGGAAGTTGCACCTATGACAGATATGAGCCAAGACAACCACAACAGCAATTACTCAGACACACACACGTGCATTAGCAAACACACATCTTGTCTCCATGTGACATGTCTGGAACTGCTGTTCATCACACTGGCCATCAGACTTTAAGAGTCAGCTTGTGAATAAAACCACAGAAATCTCTGACACAGGGATGCCCCAGTAAATCTTCCATGGCTTTGTCACAGCTGGTCTGTAATATTATGGAGTTTTAAAGCAGGAAAAAACAAAAAAAAAACAAAAAAAACAATTGCACATACAGGATTAGAAGTCCTCTGACATGCTCTCATCTTGCTATCTGCAGGTCTATACATGTAAACCAGCACCACAACCTGCACTTACAAAGCACTCTAATGATGGAGCACAACCAACAATATCCCAAAACACACTAAATCCACTGTCAAAACAAGTCAGACCCAAACTACTTTATGTGTATGCGCCAATCAGAAATAGCAGAAACACTATGTATTTATTAACACAAGTTTAACCATGTACAGTGAAATGCATTATATAAATAAATTATATACTGCTGTTGCTTTGGTTTGATGTCAACCACTAATGAGGTCAAGCTGCATAATAACTGCAAAAATGTAAGTGTGCGCAATTAGCAATTTACTTTCCCTAAGACTGTAACTTGTGTAATGAGCCCACATGAGTAAGCAGCCTCATGATGCTTACCCATGTTTTAAAGGTAGGAGAGCTGATTTACTTGATTACAGCAGGCCTGCGCTGCAGAGCTACTGAACTGTATGCAGTGTAGTAAAACACTGCTGCAATTACATAACACTTGTGCAAAAATATGATTTATTTTCCCTCGGAATAGCGGAGCAAACATCTAACCTACGTTTAAGCAACATCAGTCAAGTGGTTACATAAGTAACCAAAGCTATGCAGTGCTGGGCATGGTGGCCACGGACTAAATCCCATAACTAGGTGCCTCAGCAACGGATCTTAATGCACTTTCGTAAAATGAGAGTGTGATCAAATGTAACATAATAATCTGCCTGCCCGGTTATGAACCGTCACACGCCTGGCTTGCTATCCGACCACTCAGTCCCTGCCAAGCATCGTTGCTCGGGTGTGTTTCCACATTCCCCGCTAGCCATGCTTTGTAAACAAAGATATCAGTTATAAGATGAGTAACCTCGGAAACATTTGCTCACACAAACAAGGAGCAACCACTTGATCAAACTAAACAATATTTTTTTTTGGGGGGGGGGCTACTTTTTCGGAAGTCTTCAGCTAAACGCATGCAGAAAAAAACCATTTATTTGCTACGATGACGACGACATGCTAACGTTAAATCTGTCACTGTCACTTAGTTTATTTTAATTGACGACACGGATAGCCCATGCTGCTAACGTTACCATGCAAAGCATCATGTTGTAATATATGAATAGCTAGCGTTTGTTATTTGTAACCGTGCGTAAATGACGACGGTAGGGTTTAAGTTAACTTTATGTGGTAACGCTAGCTATTGCTGGTTAGCACACTGGCTCCCAAAATACCGAATAAACCCAGGGTACCGTAAGGCCTAGCTTACATGTAGTTACATGGAATTTACAAAAGCTTCCTCACATAACAGCTCACACAAAACTCTTTTAAACAACAATTCAAGGGTAAAACCTACTAACCAAGGCACTGGTTCGCCCACCCCCTGACTTCTTTGAGCCTCTAAGCTATGCAAGGAATACAGTTAGGCTAAAGTTAGCTAGCTTCCAAGTTATCATATGGAAGCTTACCTTCTGAGAATGCTGTTGGAGGACATTCTGCTCCACGGTCATGGCCGGTTCAGTAATAAATGTTAAATTCAAACCAGGAGTAGCAAAATGCACTGGATAGCGTTCACCAAAGCGATATAAAAGGGAGATGCTACGATGTCCCCTCCTTAATCAGCGACATTACGGGCGCCATGGCAGAGTGACTAGCGCAAGCCGTCAGCAGGCATGAAAACATTGCTCTACGTTGCCTGAGAGCTGGGATCGATTACTCGGGTCTGTTGAACTACGTTACCAAAATGAGCGGGGCTTTCGGGAAAAATGTATAAAGACTAGCAATTTTAACCACAAATGTAGGGCATATACAGTAATCTTAGTAAAAAAAAAAAATATATATATATATAGTCGAACATAAAGAAAAATACCAAATACATTGTATAGCTTCAGCAGCTTTTTTGATGCGCCAAATCGTCAAGGCATTCTTGTATTCTGTTTGTATTTTAGGTTCCTTGAAAACTAAATTTCTAGGGAAAAAAACACTTGCTGAGTATTATATATATGTACAAATTACAATTAAAACAAACATTCACTTTTGCTGCTTTGTAAGATGCAGGCTACTGTGGCTCAGGTGATGGAGCGGGTGGTCTGAAGGTCGGATATTCGATCCATGGCTTCCTTGGGCCCGATACTGAAGCCCACGTTGCCCCGATGCCTCTGTGAGTGCTGTGTAAACGGGTTAATGGGCTTTGAGTGCTCACCTAGATGGAAAAGTGCTGTCAGTATGTGTCCTTTTACTAAATCGTAACATTACAATAATATCAGAGAAGTTCCAAATCTCACCTGTAACTGCTGCATCTTGTTCACAGTTTGTATAGTGATTTATTCGTTGAATGTCCCATTATAAAGGTCAAACAGTCGCTGTTAACAATAATCGTGACATATACACATCAGACTGCTAAGTGTTTGCACATGTTTGTTTTCTACCTGCTCTGACTTCACCACTGCAAATGGTTTTATCTAATCCACACACCTTTTTTCTTTAGTCTGCCGTGTTCTGGTCTACCTGTGCACAGCTGCCTTTTTTCGTACCACCCTTTTTTCTCCTTTTTTTGGTACTTGTTATTATCAGATTCACTTTACTCCTCATATACTGAGTAGAATGCCTTCATGCTCAGATGCTCAGTATTTACCTTCTGCTCCCTGTCCTTACCGTCTGTAAGATGAGAGCAATCATTTGGCCTCAAGGAGGTGCTATCACAACAGCAGAAAACCTTTACAATTATATAACAGTCTAATTTCCACACCCTTAATATTGAACAAACCTGCCCACACTTTGATTTCAATTGAGGTTCTAGAGCAAGAACGCCAACCGCTTCCATGAAAAGATAATAGGGATGAATGTGGCTGTAAGGCTAAAGATGAGCATTTCAAAGCTTTAACTCCATGCTCCTTCATAGTGTGTGAAGCCCAGCGCGGGGGTCCTACTAGTGTAAGGCACCAAATTCAGCCATCTGCATTCTGTCCTAATTATTCCGACAGAGAAAATAACACCAGCATCCAAACACTGGCCATTCAAGTCTGTCAGCTGTTATTAATTCAGTGCAAGATGGAAGAGAACAGTCCTCTCACACAGAACTGGGTCATCATTGAGATGTTCAGGAATAGCATTGTTGTAATAGTTAGAACTGAAGCTGTCAGCATGCTTTGTTAACATGAACTGTGTCATCTAACTAGTGCGTATAAATATTAATGGGAATTGTCAGAACTTTATGGTGTCACTGGAAGGAGGATGGAGCAATAGCAACAGCAGTGAGGATGTAAACAGGATTTTATCAGTGTGCGTCTTGCAGTGTCATTATAACAATAACTGCTGTTAAACCCAAGCTGAGTGTAATTTTAATTTATATGCATAAACATACAGCAACGTATAATGGTATTAATACATTATTTTGTCATAGCTGTTACCCCCCCCCCCATGCTGTTCAGCTTCTCTCCCAGCAGATGGCAACATCCTCCTTTGGAGCGGCAGCTTGCATAATAACAGCCCCACACAGCTGCAGCAGAAATGTGGAAAAAGGAATGAAACATGAAAATGATTCCACTTGGTAAATCAAGTAGCATTATAAATCACAGAGTCTGTTTTCATTTTTCAGTACTGTGCCTTAATCAATATTTTATGCTTCTATGTGCAGCGTGCTGAAATATTCACTGACCACCACAGAGTGTGTGAAGGTTACCTTAAACACCCAGGGCAGCCTCTTAAAACAGCCTTCTTGTCTGAGCAGACACATCACACAGTTTGACCTCAAGGCAAAAAGTAGAGCTATCAGTCAGAGAATCGGGGAAGCTGTCAGGAAACCAATCAGAAAATAAGTTGATGAATCAATTGGCAAAGTCAAACAGTTGCCGCTGCAGTCCGAATAGATCCTTGGCTGACAAGCTGATGTCTGCTTGT
>VUQJ01015938.1:2643-14960 GCA_015108635.1 Andinoacara biseriatus | reverse complement strand
AATACCAATGTTTTCCTCTTACTGTTCATAAACTTTGTCTTACCCACAAGTAATAATTAACTTCCACACATCACCTTTTGTCATTTCCCCACATCACCAACGTTCATTTGATGGAGACACTTAAGGCAGAGTGGATTACACAGGGTAAATTAACTGGTCTTAACCTTCACTGCATTTAGTCTGCACATCAACTAGTTTTAACATAAAATTGCACACTGATCTCAACTAACTAATAACTGAAATACAATTATAATATTTGCAGAAAATATAACAATTAACATGGCATCATTCCAACTTCAACCCCTTTGAACTATTATGCTTAATGCACAAGAAACAATCTCTCTCCCCATAAACTCAGTCAAACCTACTTTACTGTCATTCTCTTTCACTTTGTGAATCACAAATTAACATATAATGAATACTATTCAAGCAAAAGTAAAGTAAAACTCCTAAAACCGGAGTTGGTAAGATATCGCGATCTTTCATTCACCTAATCCCGCGAGACTTCCCCCGCGCGGGCCAGCATTCTGCCGATCTAAACCTCGGCTGCATAAACTTGCAAACATTAACAAAAAAGTGCAAGAAACCTGTACCACGGTGTCATCTCCTGATACAATAAGGGGTGAGCACCTTATAAAGTAGTTTTGGTGTGGTTTTACCGTGTACTAACCTGAAAAATAACAACAGAACAGGAGAGAGTGATGACCAGAGTGCTGCTGTAACATCCAGACTGCGTCTGAGGCAGACGGGAGGGTCGCCTCCAGACCAACCCAGCGCAACACTCACCAAACAAAGGTTCCGCTTAGCCAATATTTCTCTCCCGTCCATATCAGGACAGAACTCAATATAAGCTGATTAATAGGCCAAAATGTAAACAAAATAAAAATTGTGCATTTGTTTTTCTTTGAAGATAACCTAAATTACATATGAAAAATATTTCAGTGTAAAAAAACCCAAAATAATGTGGTGACATTTTTAGGAGCACCACACTGAGCTTACCAAGGCTGCATAACAGAACAAGAACTGGCAGCAGCAGGAGCAGCAGCAGCCCAGAATGGTGGAAATAGAGTTCATCCATGGGATGAGAAGCTTTATTGTTCCATTATATATTGTCACAAAATGTATTTTGTATTATTCAATCATTTATTTTTAAACTCTTAACATTTGCAAGGTTCTTGGCAACCCATCTAGGGTGTGGGTTAGGTTAACATCCACTTTTTTTATCGAAGTTTTGTTTGCTTAGAATTCCCAGGTGGAAACGGTTTTTACCAGAAAACTGGGAAATGAATGAATACACAGAACTTCATTTGAAAGGTCTCATCCTGCAGTTCCTGAATATTTGGCTGTTTAACATGTGTCTAAAACAAAACCCAACCACCACCAACAAAGCGCGACTCTCTATTGTCACAGATACAGCGTACTGCTCTAGGAAACTGCATTCTGACAGTTGTTTCTAATATTTTGTCTGTCCCATTCATTTCAATTAATTTCAATGATCCTAAAACACATCCTAGAACACATCTCAATATGATGCAAGTTCAGCTGTACCATAAACTTTATTCTCTAAAAGTGGGGTTCATTCCTCCTTTTTGCTGAGTCACTGCTTCACTTTGTGAAACATAACCTTCACCAGCAGGAATGTATATTATATTATATCACCCATGTGCATAAAGCATCAAACACTCCACGTAGTGTCATAGCGGTCAAAATGTCTTCAGGATCCATTGATATAATAATACTCTCCACTGAAATCAAACGTAATAGAATTTCTGAGGTCGTATTAGTAGGGTGACTGAAACTGCCAACTCCTCGGTTGTACTGCGGAAATCACAGAATGTACTCGATGGCTCTTATAATGAGGATATGATTAAATAGAAGTCATTCTGACAAATTTGCAGTAGAAATGGTTTGCAGACTGGAGCTGCGTTAAGGGGAGATTACTCATCTTAGGGCCGGTGGCTCTCACTGATGATCCAGTCTACTATTTTTAAGAAGGATCAATATTGGATTGTATACAAAATGGTAAAAGGTCTGCTCTCTAAGGATGTAGTTGCCCTGTACAGACTAGCAATTTTTGATCAAATAGAAGCCTGCTTGAACAAATCGAATGTTATATATTGTTATTATTGTTATTATTATTATTATTATTATTATTATTATTATAGTTCTTTTTTCTCTTTGTTTTCCGCAACAGGCAGAGTTACGAGTCAGTCCTAAGACAGGCACAGAGCCGGCCGTGGATCTGCTGGGTCTGGGTAAGACATGAGCAGCCTTCTTCCAGCTTACAGTATAATAAACCGTGGCTTATACACTGACCTGTCAAACTGTATTTAAATGTCTGCCTAATGTGTCTGACATGTACATTAAACCAGTTAAGTTGGATGATATAATATTTTTTGATTGATATTGCAATAATTGCAGGTTAAGTAATGTCTGACATTATCATGGAGAGGTTTAATGCCGTCAGGCTTTATTTGAATCATGTGGACAGAGCTTTCATTACATTTTGATGACTTATTATACCATCTGGCTGTTAATACATCATCAGTGGGTTCAGCCATGTGAGACTACAGGTAAAACCATCCAACAGTCCACACACTGATGTACAGATATATGGAAAAATAGAATTGAGGAGGTTTTACTATGTATTATTAGGTGAAAGTATAACCACAGAACAGCAGGCGTCTCTTGAGGTGAGTGGTTAAAATTCTCCAGCATTCTTCTGGAACTCTGGTGTTTTAGACCTGAAGATATATAATTATGTATATAGTAAATAATCTGGTTCTTTGTTTTTAACTGTCCCTTTGTAAACATATGGTTGCATATACACTGCAAAATTAAAGGAACTCTTTAATCAGAGTTTAGCATCAAGACAGTTAAACTTGTGGGATATTGATTGGTCAGTTAAGTGTGTTTGTGTGTGTGTGTAATCACTTTGCTGTTACTGAATTTAACAACAGGTACACTAGAGGGGCACCAATGAGGCAGCCCCCAAACAGGAATGGTTTTACAGGTGGAGGACACTAACATTTTCCCTCCTCATTTTTTAAACCCCCTTTTCACTGTAGTTCTCATGCTAGTGACATTGACTAGGGTCAGATACCTGGATCCTACAGCGGTTGAAAAGGTACTCCAACTTCTCCAGGATGGCACATATGACAGATACAAAAGGGTCTAGAGAAGCCATGGAGTGTGCTATCTGTAGCGTGTTTTGTGGTGGGTCAGTGATGGTCTGGGGAGGCATATCCATGGAGAGACACACAGATCTATCTATGGAAAGAAAGAAAGAACTTTATTTTGTCACATACATTTGCATGCAGTGAAGTTCAGTCTCTGCATTTAACCCATGTAGTACACAGTACAACGTGGAGCAGGGGGCAGCTAGAAAGCGCCCCGGGGGGCAACCTGGGGGGCAACCTGGGGGGCAACCTGGGGGGTTAGGGCCTTGCTCAGGAGCCTACAGTGACGCCAGCCTTGGGATTCGAACCAGGGTCCTCTCAGTGATGAACCTGCTTCTTCTCCTTATCAGGATGAAAGCCTTGGACCCATTGTCAGACCTTACGTTCGTGCAGTGGGTCCTGGGTTCCTCCTGGTGCACAGCAATGCTCAGGCTCCTGTGGTGAGAGTATGCAGGCAGTTCTTAGAGCAGTGTTTCTCAAACTGTGGAGCGTGCCCCACTGGGCGTTGGATTAATTCTGACAGTGGAACAAGTAAATTACAATAGCAGACATTAACGGGTACTTTAGCACAGTGACTAGTGAAAGTCTCTAGTGTCACCATCTTCTGCTGTGTACATAGAGCACTTACATGTCCTTCTAGATTTCAGTCATTTTTAATCATATAATAGAGATTTAAAAATCACTCCAACTCACAGAAATGGATGACATGTTTTGAATGTGCTTAAAGTTTTGAACATGAGCAGAATTCTTGTTGAAATACAGCTGAGCTATTGGTGGATAGATTATTGAAAATAAATCAGTTCATCATGACATAAAAAGCAGACACGTGCATGTTTAAAGAGGTTAGCTCCTCAAATAAGAGACGTCTTGACTCAGCTGGGATTATACACTGATAAGGCACAACATTATGGCCACAGACTGGTGAAGTGAATAATGCTGATTATCTCTTCACGATGGCCCCTGTTAGTGGGTAGGATGTATTAGAGAGCAAGTGAACATTTTGTCCTCAAAGTTGATGTGTTAGAAGCTGTAAAAATGGGCAGTATAAGGATTTCAGTGAGTTTGATAAGGGCCAGATTGTGATGGCTAAACAGAGCTTGTCCAAAACTGCAGCTCTGTCATAGCAACAATGTGTCACAGGTGGCTAAAGGTCATTGATGCAAAGGCCCGTGTGGTCCAATCCAACAGACGACCTACTGTACTGTAGCTCCAATTGCAGAAAAAGTTAATGCTGGTCAAAATACACAGTGCATCGCAGATTGTTGAGTATGGGGCTGCACAGCTGCAGAACAGTCAGTGTGCCCATTCTGACCCCTGACACCTGCAGAATTTGACTAGCAAAGGGCACCACCATGGAGCAATGGAAGAAGGTGTCCTGGTCTGATGAATCACATTTTCTTTCACATATCGTGGATGGCCGGATGTGTGTGTTTGTCATTTACATGGAAAAAAAACCTGGCACCAGGATGCAATATGGGAAGAAGGCAAGCCAGCAGAGGCCGTGTGATACTTGGGGCCATGTTCTGCTGTCAAACCTTGGGTCCTGCCATCCATGTGGATGTTGCTTTGGCACTTTGTTGCAGACCGTGTTGCACCCTTTCATGGAAACGGTATTCCCTGGTGGCTGTGCTCCCTGCCACAAAGCAAAAATGGTTTAGGAAAGGTTTGACAAGGACAGCAACAAGTTTGAAGTGTTGACTTGGCCTCCAAAATCTCAAGATCTCAATCCGGTGGAGCATCTGTGGGATGTGCTGGACAAACAAGTCTGATCCATGGAGGTCCCACCTCAGAACTTACAGGATTTAAAGGATCTGTTGCCAACATCTTTTCTGGTACCACAGCACACCTTTAAGGGTCTAGTGGAGTCCATGCTTCAATGAGTCAGGGCTGTTTTGTCAGCAAAATGGGACCAACACAATATTAGGCAGGTAATCTACAGGAAAATAAATATTTGTCTCAACCTTACTGCATTCTACTTCATTTTATGGCTTCCTTTATGTAAATATAGACATTTCTACAATGGATTGATACAGAAATTAAAAAATTGGACCATAAAAATTTACAAGGATACAGAAAACTGATTCTGAAAATCGTCCTCATGTTTCTTCCATTTGTGTTTTGTTAGCAGTCCAATCATGAGCAGTTTTGATTCATGTCCCGGCTGCCCAAAATATATTTCAGGCAGAGAATTTTTCTCTGCTTCAAGCCTGATATTGGCAAACAGCAAACATGTATTGACTCTAAATGTTCATTGGAGTCTGACAAACACTTAACCAGTCCAACTTAAATGCCAGCTGTGGGCAAATATCTACTAACACCTGTGGTACAGTATAGTATATAACTAATAGAGTAAAATAGAGAAAATGATAAATAAATTCACAAATAATATAAGTATTAAGAAAAAAAAGCCCATTATGATTTAACCGGTAAAGAAAAGAAAGTGTTGTTCCTTGGGAAAAATTATTTACTAAATATATTTACACATATTTTAAAGATCAGTAACAGCTGGTATAATTATGAGAAATGTTTACTTGCTAGTTCAGTCTTTTATGTCACAGGAATAAAGCCATTGGAAGGGTTTATAGAAAGCACTTGCACTTGAAACATGCAAAAGCTGCAAATGTCATGGACCAGCTGAGCGAGGCAGACAAGGGAGGACCCACATGCAGGACTTGGAGTGGAGGGCAGAAGTAAATTTAAACTCAGCCTTTATTCACAGAAAAAAGTACTAACAATTTACAGGGCTGGACTAGAACCAGAAATCCAACAACTTGTGTAACTAGGAAGAAACTAGGAGGAAAACTCAGACACACAATGTAAGGGGAGCCGAAGATGATGACACAACAACCAACAGAGGACACAGCCGGTAAAGACACACATGAGGTTATCAGGAAGATCTCACCCAGGATCACAGCTGAAACTAATCACTGAAGACCACACAGGGGAAGTAAAACTAAACGTACAACACAAGACACAACAGACTTTTAAAATAAAGGCAGGAAGTAACTAACAAACTTACGGAGTGATAAACACAGGAGACACTAAGGATAAAACACACAGATGAGACTAGGACTGAAGGGAAACACAAAAAGGAATAAACAACCTAACAAAGCACAGAACACAGAGAGACACAAACAGCAGCCAAACAAAAAACCCAAAAAGCTAGGAAAATAAATATAAAGAAACAAACCATAAACTACAGTAACTAATACAAGATATTACAAAAAATGTGAATGGGTGAGCACCCACAGTGTGCACCCACTGTTCCCGCGCAAGTTTGCAACATTGTTGCAAAGTTAAGAGCACCCATCACTGTCAGCACCCACATTCCCACACGTTTCACCTTCTATCTCGTGGGAACCAGTCTTGTGGATCGAACACTATAAATAGCTCTGTCAGCATGGTTCTGTACCATAAATGATCAAGATGGCAAATCGATTCACTCTTCAGCTGCTATTGGAGGAGACAGAGGGTTTACATAGTGATGCAGAGGAAGAAGTTTCAGAATATGAATATCAGCAAGTTTTCTAGTCTGACAGTGAGTTTGAAGAGAAGGATCAGCATCAGTCAGCTCCAAAGCATAAAAGAGCCTCAGGACCAGCCCATCAGCATCCAGGACTATGTGAGCAGCCAGCCATAGGACCAACCTTTCAGCCAGCTCCAAAACGCAAACAAACCTCAGGACCAGCCCACCAGCAGCAAGCCCCAAGACCAGCTGGTAAGCAGACAGCCATAGAACCAGTCAGCAGCTTGCGAATGACATATGGATGTCAACAAATGCCCAAGAAATGAAACCAATTTGGATGCTTACAGTTGGCTAATGTGTTCAGTAGGGCTAAACTGACCTGAGCAGGTCAAATAAAAAAAAAATTATCCATTTTAGTTTTGGAAAAGCTTGTTTCATTTGTTGTTGTTATTTTTTCTGTTATGCCTGTTTTATGATGCATGTCCTTATTGTGTTACATTTTAATTAAAAAAATAAACCAAAACGAGTGGCATTTCTATTCATAAATGTGATTTAACAAAGGTAAACGCCACAAATTTAACCCATGTGTTTATATTACTTGCAATTGGGATAAAGTAAACATCTGCTCTGTATATTAACAAAAAGATAATTGATTATGTTACATTAAAAGCCCCAAAATGCAATGGGTCCACCAGACCCAGCAGGATTCTTTGTGTAACCAAAAAATGAAGACCCTATAAGGGTTAAAGGCTTCACAGTCGCCAAAGAACAAGAATGTGAAGTCCTGGCTGAACAGAGTAAACTAAGAGAGGAGCACCCTGGAGCACCTAATGGAACCAAATAACCACTTTGCAGACTAGAACTGAGCATCAGTGATGCAATGAGAAGTACAAGTGGACTCACACAGGGACACATCAGGGATCGCATTCAGAATATTTCATCAGGTCCCTCCACAAAACATGACGTTGTTCCCACTCATTCAGATTCAGTTATTTTGAATAATTAGAGCCGTCCTCGAGGTGCAGTCAGACTTTTGCTCTGCATTCATTTCTGTTGCTTTGGTCACAAATAAATTGATCTTTGCCAACAGCATTTCTTTCTTGCACTGTACAAGTTGCATTTGCAACATGTAATCATCCAGAATTTACTTTGACATGTGTCACTAATCAAAAGTAAAAGCGCACTTCCATACTCATTTGTCACAACACTGTTTACAATCTGGAAATCACTGTTGTGAAATGGGCCCGTAATTTCAGTTTGATTCAGATTGAAGAAGAAAACTGAGTTCTTCTGTCATGTGATTGATCACATTTGTTTTTCTAACTGCAAAATGATTAAAAAAAACCCCCAAAAAACATCAGATGTTCAGGATGTTGTTTAAAGTGTCTGACTAAACACTGAATAATCTACAGGACAACCTGTAAAATGCTGTTAGCCTAGTTAGCCACAGTGGTACCAGGACCACAGTAAAGTGGAAACAATAGTGCAGGAGCACTACTGGTCTTTAGTGACACTTAAACTTTCACAGCCTTTACAGTTGCTTTGCTTTGTGATTTGCCTTTGAAGAAACCGTAGTTCTGTAATTTGTTTTTCAGTTCAGCAGCTTCCTGCCTGTGTTCCCTTCACTTGGCTTCGTATCTCTGCTGGTGTAAGGAGTTAAACTCATTACACATGCAGTATATATTCTTCAAAAACAGATACGTTTGTGGCAAATAGATTCACCAGCATTTCTTTACATTCCGTGAGGAGCTTCTCGCCCACCCATCTTGAAATCGCCTGCTTTTAGCAACAGCTTTCATTCCTGTACCATTCTGTTAAAAACTTTATTTGTACAGCACTTTTAGCTATTTAGTTTGGCATATGAAGATTTGATACCACTGTGCAGACCACAGCTACAACTAGGTGGGCCAAAATGTATGAAGAACATTTGTTAGGAACTAATTCCGCCCACAAGCCTCAACAGTTAGGTTCATAATTTTTTGGATGTTTACCTATTTATTTATTTTGTGATGTCCATGCGTTCTAGACTTGATGGCAATCATTGAAGGATTTTTATGCATGTATTAAAAACAGTCACCTCAAAAGTAAATGGACACACTGACATAGTTTTAACTATGTTAGTGTGTCCATTTACTTTTGAGGCTCTGAAAATGGGTGAAATATAAAACAATGGCTGTAATTTTTTTGTGTGTTCATGCCGTGCTTTTGTTAAAGCTTTTAAAGTCCGCAGTTCAGTCATATCAGACTTTTTTAATTAAAATCCTCTGTGGTGGTGCACCAGAGGCAATATTATATATATATAAATTTTTTATTGTCCAGTACAGTTGGGTTTAAGTTCAGCGGTTCACAATATAGGGTTTTGGGCCCCTTCCTAAAGGGTCACAAGATAAATCTGGGAGGTCATGATATGATTGATGAGAAGAAAGAAGGGAAAAGAGCGACTGTGAGTGCATCCAGGCAAACCTTTTTTTCCCTTTACTGCCACATCAAAAAGGCAATGTTATGAAAAAGGTTTGCCTGGATTCTATTTAACTCAAAGTAATAATTTATTTCTTAAAATATTACAAATATTACAAAGGTTTTCGATCAATAGGATCTTCATAAGCATGAGTCAACAGGAGGAAAAAACAAAACAACCACACGGTTGGGGGCTAGTTATTTAGTCAAAGATGTTAAGGCAAAGCGTGGTCAATAATTTAAAATATATTTACAACATGTTGTTATTGGCACTTTTTTGTGCTTCTTTTATACTTTCTGCCACATATATAGTGTCACAGTAAGGTTGCTGATACATGAACAGTTTTAGATAATGAGATCAAGTAATCCCTCTAACCTAAATCTCAGATTTAAGAGTTCTCTAAATATGCTGTTTTCCCGACTCTTTGGTCTGTATAGGCGATGTAATGGGGTGGCTGTAGCTCAGGAGGTAGAGCAGGTCACCTACTGATTGGAAGGTTGGTGGTTTGATTCCTGGCTGCTCTAGGCCAAAGTATCCTTTGGCAAGATACTAAACCCCAAGTTGCTCTCCGACACAAGCATTGTTAGATAATAAAATGTTAGAATGTTAGATAATAAAAGTGCTTGTATGAATGGGTGATTGGGTGAATGCAAACATGACTGACTGAGCGCTTTGAGTGCTCAGTCAGAGTAGAAAAGCGCTATATAAGAACTAGTCCATTTACCATATGAGAACAATAGTTCCAATTTTAAAGTGTAACGAGAAAGAATTGGGCTTTTTGTAGTAGGGTCACTATAACGAAACTGGTGAAAACCACTCATTTATATATGTTTATTAGGGCCGGGACTTTAACGCGTTAATTTAGATTAATTAATTACAAAGATTTTAATGCGTTAAAAATTTTAACGCAATTAATCACATTTTTTTTAAAAGTTCAGAGCCGGAACCTTATTCGCGTGTTCTGGCACGCCTGTAAATCTGACGCACAAGCGACAACAACGCATCCGCAAACAACAATGATATGCTATGAAGCCGCTTCTCTTGGTCCACTGAGGGACAACTTTAGCTTTAAAAAAAGTTCTGGTGGGACTTTTGAAAAGACTGCTGTTGTATACAGTAGTTGAAGCTACAAATGTGGGAGGAAACCGGAGTACCCGGAGGAAACTCACGTAGCACAGTGGTGCAGTGGTTAGCACTATGGTTAGCACTGCTGCCTCACAGTTAGAATAACATCTGGAAGGCCTGGGTTCGATTCCACCTTGGCCTGGGCCTCTCTGTGTGGAGTTTGCATGTTCCCCCCATGGGTTTCCTCCCACATGTTCAAAGGCATGGGGTTAATGTCCAAAATAGGTAAATAAATATAATGGTGTTATTATTATTGTCTATTGTGCTGTTTACGTTTATTTTTTTTATTTTTCAAATAAGTTAAACAGTCAGGGGTTCCTGAAATACTTGAAATCTGAATAACTATAATAGCAATCTGTTGGTTTAATAGCAATTTAAAAAAAACATTTCAAAAAGTAAATAAACATGTTTGTTGTTAAGCATATACGTCTATTCATTCCAAATTTTAGTAGCAAAAGGATTTTTTAATTGAAAGTGTTTAATTTGTTGATAATTTGTTTGCGATTAATTAATTACAGACCCTGTAATTAACTTGATTAAAATTTTTAATTGAGTCCCGGCCCTAATGTTTATATATGTGTTTTCACAAATCAACCTAAAATATTATAATATATAAATACAAGTCTGCGTTTAAGGTCTTTGTTATAGCTGTCATAAAAGTCCAATACTCCCTTTTTTAAAACCTCTAAATTTTACTTTACTTTGTTCACTTTTGTTACGTTTACTTCTATCTCCTTGCTATGTTGGGATTTTTTGCTTGACACTGTTTCTCAACCCAAATGCTCAGTGCCAAAGCATGTGAGTAAAACTGCCAAGCCAAATCCAGACAACAGGCTAGACTCTACATCTATTATCGCTCTATATTACAACATGGGATTTGGTGCCCTTTAATTCACTCCAGTTGCCCCTTCCAGCTTCCACTGGGCAAATCACCCAGAAGCTAATACAAACACCCCCAAATCCCCTAACCTACATCAGAGCCTCTTATATCTGATCTAATTTTCCAGTTGAGGCGTTGTTTATATGCAGTTTGAAAGCATTTTAATGGCATGTGTGCTTTGTTGACAAAAACAGCAGCACAATAGCCAGAAAGATTGAATGCACCGAGGATATGACATTCAAAAAGGTCACAAGCTGGATTCAAACCTGTGACATTTTGGGTACACAGTGTGCGTCTTGGCCCACTAACCACCAGACTTTCTGCTCCATGCTTATTGACCTTAATCCTGAACAGCAACAAGGCAGAAGACGCAACTAGGGTTGCTTCAGGGTTTTCAACATAAATTTGTAATGTGCAATCACCCTGTTTCCCCGATCTTGGACTATATTATATCGGACTTAGCAGAGGACAAGCTGTGCTGCCTGAAAAAATGCCAGTGAAAATGGCATTGATCAAAAATTCCCGACGGCAGTGTGGAAACGTGAGAGTCACCACCCTGCTATAAATAACTAATGCTGCACACCTTACAGCTATGTCGAGTGGATGAGATTTCACACATAATCAATAAGTCAGACACGTGGCTGTATGCCTTCAGCACCCCCCCCCCCCTCTTGTGTTTATCCATCCCTCAATGTATGGTTATATTGCTCTGCTACCTTTAAAGAACCTAGTTCTCCTCTGTGTGTGTTTTTGTCAGTTCAGTTTGATGCTGTTTAACTTATAAACTACATTAGAGTTTAATTCTTTGCATATATTTTAATTCATAGTGCATAGTACAATGTCAGCCTTAACATAACTCTTCCTTACCCACGTTTTTACATTTTATCTAGTTTTGTTTCTGTATGTATAGTTTTGCACTCATCGTTGGCACTCTCACTTTGATGTTTAGTTACTGTAGATTGTATTTTTTTTCTGTAACGCAATAATTTCCCTTGTGGGATCAATAATGTGTCTATCTGTCTATCTGTCTGTCTGTGTTATTCTTATGAATTGTCTTTGTTTATTTTCCTATTTACATTCAGAAAATAATTTAACCAACATTTTGAATGTATTACATTCTTTTTTATTGACAATTGTCTGAAGAAATTGTAAAGTAACTTTAAAAAATGAGGCCTTCCTCGACTTTCTCAAGTGCTTAACAGCTAGTGC
>VUQJ01015934.1:21836-39564 GCA_015108635.1 Andinoacara biseriatus | reverse complement strand
TCCCTTTCGCCCCCCCCCCCCCCCCCCCCCACACACACACACACACATCCCTCAGCCTACCCTTTTCTAGTCCAAACTTGTTAACATCTCCTTTGAAATTCCTTTCGCTTGATCCCAGCAGGCAGTTGGGAACATTCTGTGCCACAAATTAAATTATCTTTGTGGTGATAACTTACAAATATGAGTTTATCTTGACTTAGATCTTTTGATAAGCAATGCAATTGTATACTCTTGTTTGAATATATAATGCAGTACTTGGATATATACACAGAAACCTGCTTTTTTTTCTGACATGAGGTGACTTGTTTCCACCTTTCCCATTATTTTGTCACCAAACAGCAACTTTGTTCAGCGGGAAATTTTAGTGGTGAAAAAGGATTTTAAGAACAAAATTACTGTTTTTAAACTTCTCACACATTGCACCATTCAAAGGAGCTGTCGTAAACTGAAAACTGTCTTTCAATTGAAAAAAAGTTAAAAATGGCTGTTAAAACACAGCATGATTTTCTCTTTGAAGTTCAGAGCAGAGGCCAGTAGGGGACACCATTCATCTTTTCTTCTCCACTTGAATCCAGGCTGCACAAAGATGCAGCTGTGTTTTCTTTATTAGGAGAATAAGTAAACCATATGTGCTCCATAAAGAAACATAAACCGTGCTTCAAGAGCGCACATTTTTTTTGAGGCTTAACTCTGATTCCAGCGCTCAGAACTTAATTTTATCGGCTTTTGAGATACAATATGACTCAAGAAATCCCACATTAGTTGACAAATATATGATTGTTGTGCATGCGACCCAGAATTAAAGCAATACAGGAATAATGAAAAACAACAAACATTGCATTAAACATATATGATATGAAAGATGATTGCAAAACCGATTTTAAAGGGTGACAAGGAGTACAAGACTTGTCCACATTCTCACCACACCAGAGGTTGGAATCTAATGGGACTCATTTGCTAACACTGTCCTTTCTTTTCCTGAAAGCTCTCTACTGTATACCAGTATATCAAAATCCCCACTTTTATACAGAGAGTAGTATGTATTTTATTGTATGATGGTCTGGATTTGATTATATTTATAAGTATATTTTAATTTAGTCTGTTAAGCTGTTTTTTTTCTCTGCAAAACATGTTTACCATTTCTATCTGTGCGGAAGGGCATTGCATGTAAAGTAAAAGAGTGACTAATGATGATGACTATGTGTTTATCCCCTGTGAAATCACTTCTCTCAGGAACCAGAGTTTATTTTGAAACAGACAAGTGAAACTCCTAAATTACACTGTTAACTGTGTTAAAGAATCAGTCACGGATGGTAAAAACAGGAAAACTGCATGCATCCCGCTATTTCAGCATTTCTGCTCTGTCTGCCACTGCAGGGTGTCTGCACTGCCCAGGAACAAAGAAAAAAAATCCTCAACTATAAGCAGGTGCTATGGAACCCATGTCTGGTAGTAACCCCTGAAACACCCCTGCAAAGATTTTGCCTCCTTTTAAAACCCCCACTTTTCCCATCATCCTTTCCCCCCTCTTCAGAGCTGGCACACAACATTAGTCACCACAGGGGCCTTGGCCAAATACAAAAACAGTCCTCCTGTAAGCTTGTTATTGCAAATTGAGAGCACACAAGACATGCACTTTCACGCCCTATGCCTCCTACAATTATTCAAGAGGAATTTCTATGCACGCAAGCTCAAGTTCATAAATAAGCCCACCAGCCACTTCATTACAAAAGCGATGGCGATGCTGAGGCATGTTAAGTCTCACTGTAGTCAATTAGACCATTCATCACAGCAGTAACACCTTATAGGCCAAGTCATTAGCAACAAATGGACATTGGCCTTTTGCATCAGACTGCTTGCTGTGAAAACAAAAATGTTAAGCAATGAGGTCGATGAATTGTTAGATGCAGACTTCCCGTCTCTAACTCAGGTCTCAGTTGTAACACAAATGACTCTAGTTCCTTCAGCTGAAGTGCTTTTCCATTGCAAACTAACTGACAAACTGGACCACGTATACTTTTGTCCACTTACTTTGCTTTTAAGCAAGGGAAAGTTTGCATATAACAGATATCAAAAGTAGCAGTAACATTCTGAAGAAAGGAGTAGCTGAAAAAACACAATTACACACACAAAAAAGAATAAAGTTTCATCTGCATAAACAAAGTTTGCATCAACATGAGAGCTGCCTTATAAACATTATATAATAGAAACAGAGAGTTGTTGAAAAAAAATAAACTTTTTGCTCATCACTTATTTAATGTTAGTATGAATAACTTGTAATATTTACACAAAAACTGTCATTATCTTTATTCACTGTGATAATCAAAACAAAAGTACCATGTACCTTGTTATTAAGTACAGTGAGACTTTTGTTTAAGTAAAGGATAAAACTTTTTTCCTGTACTGACAGTCAAACTGCTAAATTCCTGCATCAATATATAATAGAATTTCAAAAGGAAAAAAAAAAGAAAAAAAAGAGAAAGTCGGTCCGATGTTAAAAATGTGCATCATGTTTACAAAGCAGATAGATTTCAGTTACGTATTCATTGCAGTCTATATAGCCACCTAACATTAAAATCAAATTAATTACATTATTTTTGATACATTTTCAAACCTTGGCCAGCACTTCTGATCCAAAGGAGCTTCCAAACAGGGGTCAGCTATTAATAATTATATAACTGATGAACTATGTTCTTCTACATCATATCGCACCTTATCTACTGAACTGCTGTTGACGGATAAACACAGATCCCTTAGGAAACCATATACATTAATATCCTCATGACTTTGTTTTGTTTAAAAAAAAAATCAGATTTTTCTATTGCACTTGTTTTTTCCATGTCTCTTTGCGCTTTGCTCTTTCGACATCCTATTTGTGTTTGCGAATATTGCATGTAAATGATGATTAAACCTTATACTACTCAGTTGTGGTTAATGACTGTAATCTAGTCTTTTTTTTAATCGTCGTGCTGGAGCACAATCTTGCAGCGTAATAAAACTGAGCATGTCTCTATCATAATCAATATCTCTTTATGTAACAACATCGGTGCTGGTCAATAAAGGGAACAGACACGGCTCAAGGTCACTATTTGTACGTGTTGCCTGCGGTTTGCGTCACCCTCCTGAAACTGAGCGCGCTTATAAAGCGGGACGCACATACGCTTTGAAAGGCACTTGATTGTTTTTCTCCTCTGAGACGGAAAAAAGGTATGTTTTTCATTCTTATTACCATTAAGAGCGGAAAAGAATCTTATGAAAGTTTATTAAACATTCGATACTGGCGCGAAAATTGCAGGTTAATGACAAAGAGCATAAATTACTCCCACGAAGAAGTTTATGTAAAACGTCAACCTTTGGTTTGTTTGTTTGCTTTTTAAATAACAGTCATGACAATAAGTATCATGACCGAATGTGCTTTAACGGTAAGATAGTAAACTTTGTTAAATCAAAACTGAGAAATACTCGAGAGCAAAGCTTTTGATGCTCAACCAAACTTTAAATTAATCACGACGTAGGTTGAACAGACGAGACCTAAAGGGAGCTGTCCAGTCACGTCGGTGCTGACGTATGGAGGCGCTATTTTTTAAAGAAACATGAACATTTTCCGCGTTGATCAGCAACTGTTAGAAAAAAACAGATTAAACATTTGTGTTTTTTATTGTTTCTCAGTGATTTACAGCCAAGATGAGACTGTACCTCGCAGTTGCTGTGCTGATGCTGGCTTTTGTGGCATACACAGGTAGGCTGTTTGCCTTTAACATATCCTATTCCAGCTGTGCCTTTCTGGCGATGTAAATTCCTCCCTCTTTGATTTTCGCTTCCATCTGCAGAGGCTCAGGAGGAGACCTTCGACCAGAAGCTTTCCACGTTTGGTGACAAGCTAACTGAAATTGGCCGGTCCATTGCTGATAAAGCTAAGACTACCTACGATGATATACACAACAGCGAATTTGGAACCAACACTAGGTAGGCGAACGCACAGGAAATAAGCAAATTTATACATATATCCATAAGCACACTTCGAGTCTGTGTAACACCTGATTATTTTATCCAGGAATTGGTTCAGGGACGCCTATGAGAAGATAAAAGCCAAGGCTCAGGAGATTCGTCAGTAGAAAAGTGAACAAGAACAACCAGCCCTCCAGCAAGATGCTCACTCTGACCGGGGGAGGCCAATTTTTCACATATCACGTTGCTTTGCACAGGCTAAATAATTGTTACCTCTCTGTAAAGAGTGTAATCTTTCATGAGATTTTTTTTCCAAAAAGTGCAATAAATAAATCATAATTTTTTAAAAATATGAATTGTTGGTTATCTTTGATTTGTGTCCAAAGAAAAGAAACTAGGAAATTCTGTAATGAATTTAAACACCTGAAAGAGTCTATTAAATATGAAATGAACATCTAGAAAAAAAAGTTCTTGTCTACGACAGCAACGGAATTGACTGGATCATGACTAGCTTTAAGTTTGTAAACTCTTATGCCATGGAAAAACAACCTGCAAGATTTGATTCATTTTAACAGATGAAATTATTCAAGCAAAAGATGAAATATGTATGAAGTTGCACCCACATTTTAATGCATATATATAAAAGTTGAGCCAACATCTCTTTAAACATTTATTTTGTCACATGATTTTATATATATAAACTTTGATACCTATCATTTCAATGTGTTTGCTTAGATCAGTTTTGTATTTTATATAGCATTACATAAATGTGCTTTATTTGACACTGAAACCCCTGTCATAACGTGAATATTCATTCTAATATCAAGAACCAAATCTGTCAACCACCTTTGAAATAAGTGACACCAGGTCTTTACATTGTCATATTCACTTCTAAAAAAAAACTACCATTAGTAGATATAGAAGTTCTAGGCACACTAAGTAAGTGATATATTTATGGAGGGTGATCCTTTTATGAATGGACATAAAAAAATCAGAGACCAAAGACCACCAAGTGGCATCTAATGGATAATAGTTAATATGTGTCACTAATTTGCACCAAAGGTCAAGTGCCAGCATGGCTGCTCTTCCTGCATTTCACAACCCCTGCGATAAAGCCACTGTTTATAATGAGTTAATAATTCACCAATTGTTCCAGTTCACTAATTTCTGTTTCTTGTGAAGAGAACAGCATGACAGAGGTCAGCTGCTGGTGCAGACAGGGCATGCAATTAATATCACCTGGTCAAAATTATTATACAACTCATTTCACTTTAAGGTAATGTGAGGTAAAGTTGCTTCTTCAGCAGCTCTTTGACAAGTCCTTTCAAGAGTCATCATATGTTTAAAAAGGAGAAGATGGTGATTGAAAGTGGCCAAATATGAAATAATTGAAACTGCTGTTTTTTGGGGTTTTTTTTGCAGTTTCCTGAGTTTTAGGTAATCACAAACAAAGGCAGAACAATGCTGAATAGTAATAATCTAGCTGTACCCAATAAACTGGCAGTTTTTGCATTGTGATAGATATGATTTTTTTTTAAGTTGTAGCCTCTTTGAGGGACACACGTGCACTTTGTTTAGTTTGCAGCATAGTCCAGATGTTTAACACAAAGCAATTTAAAGACAAAGGCAACAGAATCTTGATCCAGTATATTTAGACAGCTGTGAGATCAGGTTTGTGAGTACAGTGTGGTTATGAAACATAATCTGCACATTAGTGTTGAGCTGTTTCCATATAGAGCAAGCTGCAAGAGCATACTCAAAGTACTGACCAAACAAAATTGATTTTATGGTGGACTCTGTCCACAGAAATGCTTTGCTTGGCTGAAAATGTGAATCTATCTGAACATCCTGCTCCCAGTTTTTGCTAAAAGTCTGTGGTGCTGGAAGAGAGACTTTGACTTCTCTGTAAACACAACACATCTGCCAAAAATGGGGTGAGATATCTAAACCAAAGTGTGTTTGCTCAGTTCTTGAACTCAGCTTAGTTTGATAGTGAAAAGATACCAAGAGTTCAGGATCTGATGATTAAAACAAAAACCCAAAGCTGATTTTACCAACATTCACATTGTAATCCACTGAAACACAATCATTATTTAACAGGGGAAAGAAACTGCAGATCTACATATTCAAAAACTTAAAAAAAACAAAACAATAAAAAACAAACAAAAAACAAAATAACATCAGCAAAAGAAAAATAAGTCCAAAAGAAAAATTAGGTCCAAATAACTTTGAATGCCTGTCAGGTATGAGTGGTTTTCTTACTTAAGACAACAAAACACTTCAGAGAGAGAGTTAGAAAATACAACCATACTTTGTTTTAATCAAGACTTGTTTCTTTGCTGCCGGTAAATCAAACAAAAAAACAATTCGAAGAAGGACCATCCGACCAGGACCAATGTTCACATTATCAAGGTTACCAAATACAAATAAAGTGGCTAGATAACATTTGGTTCATTTAACTCCTGTTGACCAGAGACCGAAGAAATGGTAAAATATACTCTTTTGGTTGTTTCAGCTGTAATGCAGATATTGCCAAATTTTATTTTGAAATCTGTAATTTTATTAACTGTGTTTATTGTTAAAAAGTAGGAAAGAAAAAAAACCCCAATATGCTTTAACATAGTGTGCTGAGAAGTTTGTTGCTTTGACAGCCAACGTGGAATGCACACGACTCTGTTGGCAGTCCAGGTGCATTTTTAAAATTTTTTACATTAAACATAATATTATGATAAACTGTTATGTTTATGTTTTTTTCCTTCTATGTGGCAGCCCCATATGAAAACACTCATTTTCCTACTTGTCTTACTAATGCAAGGTATGACATTACAAAAACGAAAACTACCTACATGCTCAGTACTGATTCCATTATCTCTGAGCTCTTTTGATTCTTCTAAATAACTGACAGGCCTCCTTTTTTGCAGCATGTGGGCCACTTCTGGCCCAAACAGAGCACCCAAAAGAACCGGACTCACCAGGAATACTGCAGAGGCTGGTGGAGAGGGTCAGGTATTTCTGAATAGAAAAAAAAAAAAAGTAGTTCATTCATAAATCTAGACTGGACGTAAATGATCAGTCAGTTATCAGCATTGTTAAAACATTTAGTTTGAGTTCATTGTTTGAGTTCAAACAGTTTGTACATTAACATACTTGTGTGTGCATTTAATGTACTTTGTTACTTTTATCTCACAGGGTAGCCAAAGGTAAAATCCAGGAATTTGGGGAACTAGCACGAGGCATAGCTGGTGCTTATTATGAAGACCACATTCAACCGGTGAAGGACAGCTATGCTGAATGGGCCTCTGATGTCAAAAGCTCAGTGTGGGAGAAGATTCAGACTGCCATTGACAGCTACACACCGTTTAACACAACTAAACTTTATTAGCCCACTCAAGATCATTATCATTTCTTCAGATCTCGCCCTTCACTGCTGAAGTTATCATATTTTAATGCTTGTTACTGGGCTTTGCTGGTAATGCACAATGCATAAAGAATCAAGTGATTACTTAATAAATGTTTCATCTGCTTGCCTCTGCTGTTGATTTTTTCATCTTTTCTTGAAACAAAGAGGACACAAACTGAATGCAGTTAATATGTTATCAAACTGTAAAGACTTTGATAAAGTTTAAAAAAAAAAATCAAAACTAAAAAGTTTGTTTTGCTGATTCTAATGTAAACTATAAGTCACATTCAGTTGTGCAAATGGGGAAATAAAACATTGCTTTTTAAATCACTACTTGGTGGGTCTTTACCAGAAATCAAGCATTAACTAGATGGATGTGGAAATGAGAGAAATAAGGTAGAAAAAAACACAGATACAGAGGAGAAATTACCAGCATTACCAAAAAGAGAACTGATCACTTTGCACGCCGGGTATCAGGGTGAAAGGTCAGAGCGAAAATCTTAGCACACACATTCAGTACATGTCTAGGCAGGTTCTCGATGACTGACCTGCTGACCGTTTGACACCAGCATGAGCAGACATTATAAGGTCTGCTTTTAAGAAAGACCGACTAGCAAGAGGTAATCTAAGCAACGGTATCTTTTATCATATCAGATGCAGACACATGAGCTGCTTGAAAAGTTTTACTGTCATATGAGATGTAACTCCTGTGACATTCTGCAAACATACGACTTCCATAGTGTCACAGTGCATCCTGCAATATGGATACAGATAAACTTACATTTCTGAAACATTGCATAACATATTTCATGTACGTTGGACTTTGTGTAGGAGAATCTGTGTGTGTGTGTGTGTTTGTGTGCATGTGTGTGTATGCTCATCAGATGACGTTTGTTTGCAGTCCCCCCCTATATCATCCTGTCCAGATGTGCGCTCTGAGTTACAGACAACTCAGTTTCAGAGAAGACTGTCACATCTCGGATCTGTGCATCCAACGGAACAGCAGGTAATCCCTCGTCTTACTGCAGCCGCCCGTGCAGCTGCTCTTCTAATACGACTCCTCAATAGATTTAACTAAAACAGCTTTTTCATGAAATATTGAGCTAATGCAGTTTTACTTTCATTGTTAGCAATTTGATGAATGAGTTCATCATCTCCAAATGTTAAAAGGTTTTAACAATTCAAGAAGTGGAAATGTGAATTTAAGTTGTTCTTTTTCGTCTGTGTCTGTGTGTGTTTCAGAGATGAATGCGAAATACATTTTCACACTGATCTTTGCGCTGCAGGGTAAGGCAACATGTAAACCTTAAATGCTCTGTAACTGTTAGAATCAGGGAGGCTTTTGAGGCAACTGACTTTGATGTGAATGTTTTTAATCCTGCTAAAATGACCTAGCATGCTTTTACTGCCGGTGATTAATGGACACTTTCATGGATGATTATAACACTTTTTTATATATAGTTGATATGCAAGATAAGTGCTTGCTTTTATACTGCACTGAGCTACTGTGGCAGAAACATTTTAAACATTAAATACTGATCAAATAAATCCGATACCAAGAGTTAGGAACCACTCAGTTTGTCTTTGGCTTTAAAGTAACATTTACACAGTTTTTCCAGTGCAAGAATCTAGTTTTTACATGAACATGCATTCGAGATTTTTTTATCTGATTTACTAGCAATTGTTTTTTTTTAGTTTTTTTAAATGGTACTAGTTCTAAAACCTCTCTCTAAAAATCTCCTTCCAGTCTCTATGAGCCTGTGTGAGCTTCCTGAACCATCACCAGAAATGGTTGAGTTATATAACACTCACAAAGCCACGTTCATGAGGAGACTGATGAATTTTTACAACAAGGTGCATGCTGCTGCTACTCCTGTTTTGGAGAATGCAGGTAACAGTGACTTTGGACAGAATGCCAGGGAATTTGCTGAGAATCTGCAGGTCAAGCCCGAGTTCCAAGCCTTCATTAAAGTTGCCAGGTAAGTTTTCAAGAGCCCAGCGTTTCACGGCCAGCTCAAAGGGAACACATTTCTGAGCTGCTAATTTTTGTCAACTTGAAACATAACTTGCTATAACATGCTAGTAAATTTATGTTTATATTCACACTTTCTTCACAAAAACACATGGACACATCTTTGTGGATCTTTGTGATACTTTAACAATGGAGATTTTTAAAATTATCTGTCTTCCTTCTTTTGTTCAGTGGGATTGGTCAGGAAGCAGGTCCCATAGTGGACAGGGCCCGTTCGGCAGCACTGGGTGTGTATGAACATTACCTGCGCCCTCACGTTGGCAACACCTTGAGCAAGGGCATTGACCACGCCAAGGTCTTCCTGGACGAAGTCCTGCCTGCTGAGTGAAGAAGACCAACTGGACCAAACTGCCTCTCAGCAGCCCGTGTTAGATGATAGCTGTTAGAAACTACACCAGAGAGGAGCAAAGACCAGTGCAAATACAATTCTTTGCCTCGTTTAAATCAAAAATATTTTTAAAATCATGCAGAGTTAAAACCATGACAAACATGTCAACACCACATATGCAAATTGTGCATGTACAGTATTTTGTGTTTGAAACACTAACCAGAGTTTGTGTGTGACTGTGTATGTAATGGGTGTGTGTTCAATAAAATGAAGCGAAAACTATTTGAAACATGTTTCTTCATCGGGAGATTGAATATATATTACATTGAATCACAATACTTCCACAGATCCTCCATGTAGATTGATTGTGCTGCATAAATGATCCTGTCATGTCATGAAATGAGGGAAAGCTTCAAGACTTCACTGATTGCTCTGTTATATCAGAGTCATACCTTTTAATTATGAAGAAAATACATAATTTGTAATCACATAAATTAAGATAATTCAATTAAACACCATGAGTTGGTTCTATATGCACAGTGGTTTATACAATGAGCCAACCCTTGATGAAACTGGAACTATAATTAAAAGACGGTGCTTTAAGCACATACTACAAGCTGATTTTATTATTATTACTCTGACATGAGCTTTAGGTTCAGATTGGGTCAAATAAGTCAAACTCTGTCCCCCGTGCAGTTATAACTTGTATATTCCTACATGAAAACTTGGATTATTAATGTAAACACACTCAAAGAAATTCACAGTGATTACAGACTTGTTTATTTTAAATAAATCCAACAAGATTCCATTAAGTTAGTGTTTACATGTTTTCCAGTTGAATTGTACTTTGCAAGAACATGTGGAAAATATCTGAATATTACAGTGCCTCATTTTACACATATGAATAACAAACAAATTCTCCCGTACTGTCCAAGACACGACACACAAGACAAATGATAACAGAAATTACAGCGTATCATGTCACTCCTGCTGCCATTGATGGCGCAGTTATGCAGCAATGTTGTTTTCAGCTACAGCGCTAGCCGTGCAGAGTGGAGTCATCGCAGGGTTTATTCAGTTGGATTGAATCAAAAGAGCAAATTCTCTAACAGTTTGAACCCTACTGCTGCCCACAGCTGTACTCAAACTGACCTGAGTTCTTGGGTCATACGCAACATGACATGTGAGACTGGAACACATGATTGGCTTGAATGTTTACTTAGGCCTCCATCAACGTGCAGCTATTACAGGGGAAGAGAAAAAATTTACTCCAAAAAAAAAAGAGAAAAATTTGACTCTTCAGTTTTACTTACACTTTACGATTATGCCTAATGCAAATGAAAATGTTGACAAACCTGTTTAGGTCAGAGTTTTGTTTTGTGATTTTTTTTTTTCCTTCATAAAAATGTTTTACTTGGGCAAAAAAACCGAAACAAACAAACAAACACGTGATTGTTGGTGACAAAACTGTGTGGACTCTGAATTCTAGACAATTCTACACAAGATTTTGTCTCAAGAACAAAATATTTTATATGCAAAACAAAAACAATCAACACAACATGAACAAAGATGAAACTCTACACGAGCATTTTCATTTAAAATCAAACCAACTAAAGGAGGGGACACGATATTCTTCAAATATATTTTTTTTCATTTCTGAATGGAAACTGAATTACTGATGTATCAAAGGTTTCTGAGGTAACAGACAAGTGGAAGGATTGTCTCTGTCTTCCCCAAACCCTAAATAATAATAATAATAATATGGATAGGATCTTTTAATGCAGCACCAATAATGTGACTGGCCTAACTGTTGCATAACCAGAATCAGTGTGGGTGACGTGTTCAGCACACTCTAGACTTTGGACCATTTTAAAAGGACTTAGGACTTGCAGTGTGTCATGACTGCATGAGCCTTATTATACACGTAGCAAATGCCTCCTTATGTAGGCTGGGAACAGGGCAAGGGGCAAGAGCGCTGATACTGACCTAATCAATGCAAAATAATTAATTGGGCCACATTTAAGACACAGAGATTTGTTCATTTTCTTCTAGAATGTCCTTTTCACTTTATACCTGTTAAGTCAATTCTGACCACAGCTTGCCTGTAGTAACCACTGAAGCCCCTTTTCATGCTTTATTCATCATCCTTGTGTTTCCATTGTCCCAATATCTGCTTTATCAAGACACAATGATTAACTACTCCAAAAACATACAGCTGACAGCAACCCGGGTTTATCTCCCACAGAGTGCACTTTGGCTCTGAGAGCAACAAGTCAACACTTTTACACTTCTATATAAACAGCCTGAGCCGGCACTGCCTCTTACTCCATTTTTTTCACAGTCACTTCTGGAGAGGAAAACAGTGAGTACTGACAATTTTGATTGATTTAATGAACAGATTTAAAATTCATGCATGCTGTTTTACTGTATGTGAGAAAGGCTGAAAGATGAAATCTGTTGGAAGACAGCAGATGTCGATTTAACAGAATTGCAAAAAGAAAATCTTCTGGTTTTTTTTATGCTAGCAGTGCACTAAAAACAGATATACATACAGTAAGTGTCCAAACTTTTGACTGGTACTGTACACAGTTAATGTAACGAAAACGTCTGCCGGATGAGTTGGTAAATCTTGGACAATATCTCACCCTAGTGGATAGAAAGAGACAGGCTTTAAATGGCTTCTTTTTTTTTTTTCCTTTCTCTCTCTCTGTGTTCACAGATCCAAGAAAGGATGAATAAGCTGCTGGTCATTACTGTGCTTGTTGCACTTTTTGCACTCAGTAAGTCAGAAAACAGCAACAGAAAATTAATTCATTGGAATATACTAAGAGATTGTTTAATGAATCAGTGATAATAAAACAGTTTTTAAAATGTAAACTCTTTGCTAGTTAAGTCAGATCTCTACAGACTAATCATGAGCAACATATTCAGTTCAAGAAATTGCATACAAATCAAATGACTAATCAATATGTGCCCTCTAACTCCTGTGGCCTGTTTTTGCAAAGGTGCTGAAAGCTTCCGTATGCCGAGGCAGGTTGATGAGGAGGAGCAGGGGACCATAACAAAAATCACAGATACTGTCAAGTCCTACTATGCAGGTGCGGTCAACACTGCCAGTGAATACCTGGAGCACATCAAAGGCCTGAAGCTGGAGGAGAAGGCAAAGTAAGAGATTTTGAATGCAGCGTCGTTATTGGAGAGTAAAAAAAATGTGATTTTGTAATCTAAAAAGTTTTTTCTTTCTGCGTTTTTAACCACAGGAATCTTTACAGTGAAACTTCCAATATTGTGAGCACCTATTTTGGCATCGCACAGGACCAGATTTACCACATTTTTCACCACTAGTAGTGAAAAAAAAGTTATCCAATGACCTCAGCAACTTTTTCTGACAATGTAAGAACTTTCAAGCCCCAAAAGAGAGACTCAGACATCATTTTACATTCTGAACATGGCAATATCTGCACATACACACGTCTCAAACCCTCAAACAGCATTTTCAAAATGAATGGACAAGGTTCTTTTTGTAGCGCTTTCTCAATCCACTGCACTGGTGGTAAATAATGATAACCACCCAATGGGGACTTTAGTCCTTTGAAAAACAACCAAGAGCTTGCAAAGAGGAAATGGACACAAGAGTCTGGCAAGAGGAAGAAATGGAGCATATTTTCATGAAAATAATGCAAGATTTGTTCCCTCACAGTGCTATGGCATGTCTGAATAAATTTGAATATTTGTTGTATCTTGAAATGAAATATTTATAATAAAAATATAAACAGGTGTCTGTGGTTGATAAATGGTAATTTAAAAAAAATGTTTGATACAGCAAATTCTGCCTCTGTCTGTTTGCATAAGATCAGTGTCATCTTTCAACTCAGTGATGCAAGGGATTGTGATTTTGTCTGAATGAATCTGCAATGAGGCACAAGACTTTTATTGGCTCGGGCAGCACCAGAACAGAGGCTTCTGTTGTAATTAATAATGGATGAAAAGAAGCAACATGCAAAATGTGAGCTGTGGGAAATTGACAGAGATGAATAAACAGCAAAGACTCTGAAGTTTGTTCAGCGATGCAAGAGCAAGTGATTTTTATTTAATGCACAAATCTACAACATGTGGCCTCCTCTGAAGCTACTACCAACACAAACAAACCAGATAAATTTGCTTTAAAGCCCTTTCTTGTGTAGTTGTAGCAAAAGATACAAAATGGCATCAGAACACCACAAAATAAACCCATTTGTATGCATTTTAAGGATGACAGTGTTCTAACACTACAACTGCTGGTCGTTCTACAGTTAATGTAATCCTTGGAAACAAACAGACAAATATTCCTTTACAAAAAAGTGTCAGTTTCAGATCCGTGAGTTTTGTAGCTCTGTCCAGAATGGATGAGTTTGACAGGAACTGCATTCTCCAGTGTTTTCCTCTCCCTTCATCCATTTTCTTAACTTTCCCGTCCAATTCAGGATCACATGAGGGCTGGAGCCCATCCCAGCTGTCATAAGGCAAAGATAGGTTACAGCCTGGACATGTTGCCAGTCTCTTGCAGGGTTGAAACATAGACATAGACAACCGTTCCTAGCCACAGCCAATTCAGAATCTCCAAATTATTTATTTATTTATTAAATCCTGTCATTTTTGGCAGCTTCTGCAATCAGAATCGTGATCTGAATGCACTGTTGTGCCAAACAAGTGCTGTATAAATTCTCCGTAGGCCCCTCTTGTTAAAGTTTTTCTTTTTCTTTTTCTTTTATTTATTTATTAATTTCTATTATTAATTACACAAGTGCTTGTTCAGTGTGATATTGCCAGGTTGGACAGGCAGGAAGAAAGGAGCAAGATTTTTTTTTTCTACAAAGCTTTGCCCATTTATCTATGATACCATTGTCTTTTACAGGGTGCACTTAGCATGGCCTAACTTTAAAAAATGGCTTTAATTCAACCCACTGAGCAAAAAGAGCATGTGCGCTGCAGGTTTTATACACTATGAAAGATATTAACTTGACCAAAAGACACAAAAACTGTAACTGGAATCTGTTATGTCTGAATATAATTTGTGATAAATAACAGACAGGAGTCCTTTTTGTTCTCAGGAAAGCAACAAAGTGTCACAGGAAGCAACGCCTGTCACCCTAAATGAACTGATAACATTATTACAAAGGCTATGGTTGAGCGGGAAGTGATGCTGGCTAGTAATAAAGCAGCCTGCTCCTTCCACTGACCTCTACAAAGCTTGGAGGCATAAAAAACAAAGACTGATCAAAGTGACTCTATATAATATTGGAACTACATAAGAACACTACAAAAAAATCTTTTCCTTGGGTTCATTATATTTGGGCTTGCAGTTATTTACAATATTGTGTCCACAATAAAATAAATAAATATTACAAAGGACATTTGTAGTTTCTCTTTGATTTTTTCAGAGGGCTACAGGAGCTTCTCCCCTGAAGGACAGCGAGGCTGTGCTAGCCTAACTCTGGACCCTGGCACATCTGTCTGCATGGTGGAGGAATATCCTGCAGTGGAGCTCTCATTGATGAATGGTGGATAGTAACCTTGTTGAGTGTGTACTAAAGTATATATTAGTGAATGATTGCGCCAATTAAAACCTTAGTGCAGATATTGAATTAAAAACATAATTTTTGGTTTACTGGCCTGATGTGTTAAGAAATTGATGCCACTAATCACAAATGTGGAAACGTCATTGAATTCATTTAGTAGCATTCCCCAAAATATCAGCAAAAAAAAAATTGCATTTGATGACTTGGGAAAATAATTTTAAGAGCACGTGCAATCTGTCAGTGTCACAAGAGTCAATCAGTCATTGTATTTAGCTTTGTCATTTTGCTGTTGGGTAGTCAGTGTTAGAAAGACTCAATAATGCTGACAGAACTGCTGCAAATCCCGGTTGATTTTCGCTTAATTAAATGAGATTCATCAGCCTGCTGTTCATGTCTGATTAGAGCTTGCTGTTCTTCAGTCATGGGCCTATTTCATATGTCCTTTGCAGCTCTTACCAGACCATTGCATCTCTTGGAGACCATGAGATGAGTGTGGAGGAAGGCACTGAGCTGCACATTTATGTTGCTGATGCGATCATCAGCATTCACCTCTCCACAGCTTCACTATGGTGCGTCTAGCACAATAATGAGGCTGTCTGGCCCAGCCGCTGCCCACTGCCGGGGGAGACTTGCTATGTCAGTGGCTGGGACTCCACCATTCCAAATCAGTGTAAGTGGATTTAAAGGCAATACTGTCACTTTTACCCCTCATTAACTTGTCACCACACAAGAATTTGGTATACCTGCAGATTAGCCGCTGTTTTTTAATCTGGTCCTCAAATACGCTTTTTAGCTAATTGTCCCTGGAGTTTCTTTTTTAAACAATTTGGAGGATAAGCTTTTATATATTGCTGAGAGTGAGAAAAGAACTCTTGTTTATATAAGCAAGACATAATAATAAAATCTATGATCATGTTTCTCTGTGCCTAGACTTTAAAGGGTAAATCAGCTGCTAGCTGTAGTTTCAGGGAGGGAAAAAAACGAAATCTTTTTTTTATGACTGCAAAAAAAAGAAAAAAGAAAAAAAAAAAAAAAGAGGTCCATAGGAACTACACTGTGCTAGTCCCCACTGGCTTATTCAGTGTGCACATCGGTCCAGTGTTCATACACAAGTATGTTCTGAATCCTCCACTGTGTGTATTATCAGTGTCACTGCTTTGTTTCATCTCAGCAACATCTTCAAACTATTGATGTGCAACAGATTAATGCTCTCTGCAGTTGTATATTATGTCACTTTGTTATCCTAAATTGTAGTAAAGAAAAACTGCCATAAGCACACAGGGGAATCTACAAGAACACAGGAGAGCTCTTGGCTGCTGGTGTCCTTGATTTGAAAGGAAAAGTTCACTATTTTTTCCTGCTTGTCTGAAGATCACAAAAGCCACAAAAACCACAAAAGCTTGTTATTTCTTATCTGTCTAATTTATACAGAAAGAAAAATTTAAAAACAATGATTTCTGGTTTTACAAAGGGTGGAGTGAGGCTTTTTCTTAAGCAAAGTGATGTTACTGTAACTCAGTGAGACTCTCTGGACTCTAATTTCTCTACTTGTGTTTTCTTAATCTATCTTCAAGTTAAGAGAACAAGTAGCACCAGTCTGTTCGCAGCAGAAAGCACATCCCAGAAATACACACTTAATCTGGAGAGACACAGAATTCAACAGGGATATTTTTGGGGACATGTTGTATTCATCAGCAGGTGGAAATGTATGTGTTATGAAGCTTATTAATATTCTGGTCACTGCTGCTTTAACAAGGCATGAACATTCTATTTTAATCATGGCTTTCTTTAATCAGGAGAGTTTATAATTGCCTGCCAAAATGCCCAGTCAGTGATCAGGACTAATTAAAAGAGGTAGACCTTGAAAATAGTATTTACTCAAGGTTTAGACCCTATGCTCCTGTGCGAGAAGTGGCAATGCATAAAAATAGGAAGCGATCCATAGACTTTCTAAATAGAATAAAGGAAGATTTTGCCAAAAAACAGAAAAAAAAAGAGTAACAACTTGACAAGTGATGGTGTAGATCCACAAGTACTACACTGTTAACTGTTCACCCTGTTAGAAATCCAGGTGGGATAAAGAACCTGCATGATTTGATGCACTGAGTCAGACTGACTCACTAATAGCCTTCATCCTTTCTATGAAACAGATGAGCCTACTCACCACCTGAAGTGCATAACTGTACCTGTTCTGGATGATCAGACTTGCATGAACCCCAGTTTGCCTGAGTTTGTGTACTGGAGTCCATTCATGGCCTGTGCCGGTCAAGCAAACACAAACAACTGCTTGGTGAGCGTGAGCATCAAGAACCTGCCAATCATACAGCTGCGCTCATTCCCTTCTGTTGTGCCACTTACTCTAATTTGTCATTTGCATCGCTTTCCTGTTCTCTTTCAGTATCATGGCATTTTAGTTTCATTATAATTCAATTATTTGCAGGAATTTCCTGTAAAAAAGCTAT